>JAJIBD010016112.1:0-18806 GCA_021461705.1 Cryptotis parvus | reverse complement strand
GGGACCACATGGATGTAGGGACCCAACCCGGGTGGGCTACATGCAAAGGAAGAAGAGCCTTACTTTAATATTGTTCCAGTCCAAACACGGGACTTTAAAAAACATGAAATCAAGTCAGGCATTTTATTCTTTTTATTTTTGAGGGGGCGTGAGGGCACACTCAGCAGTGCTCAGGAACTATTCCTAGCTCTGTGCTCAGGGATCACTTCTGGCAGGTTTGGGAGACCATATGGGATGCCGGAGATTGAACCTGGGTTAGCCGTGGTGCAAGGCAAGTGCCCTACCGCTGTGCTATTGCTCCAATCCCAGACGCAGGGACTCTGTTAGGGCTTTGGCCTTGCATGAGGCTATCCCAGTTCAATCCTGACATCGGATCTGACCCCAGAGCAGGGCCAGGAGTCACCCGGCCACAGGACCCTACCCGCTGTACTATCTCCCTGGCCCCTAAATCTGTTTCTTCTTTTCTTTTCTTTTTCTGGCTTTTTTTGGGTTAATGCTCAGGGGTTACTCCTGACTCTGCATTCAGTGGTACATAGGGGACCATACTGGATGCCGGGGGTCAAACCCAGGTAGGCTGCATGCCCTACTTTACTCTCGCTGGCCTCTATTTGGATTTTTCTAGACGGAACAAAAAATTAATGTTGCATAAGTGCTACAAAAGTCATTTCTTTTCGGCACTGTGAGACATTTGGAAACCAGTTAGACAAACAGTATTTGCTGTCGTGGTACCCGTTTCTGCCCAAGGCACCGTGGGAGAGAGCTTTGTAAGGGATGGGAGAAATCCTCCCCCATTCTACTACCCAGGGCCACCGAGCTAAAGTAGGAGAAACAGAACTACAGAGATGCAAGGGCCAGGGAGGGAGTTCCAGGGCCGGCACCTAAGTGTCTTACATGCAGCCAATCCAAGCCTGGTCCCTGGCACCACCGATGGTCCTCCGAGGACCATCAGGAGTGATCCCCGGCATGGAGCCCTAAGCATTGCCAGTGTGACCCCAAAAAACAAACCAAAGCTTAGAAATCCTTGAGTTAATTTCCTTAGTATTATAGCATTTTACTTAGAATCAAAGTCCAGGGTATGGAGCATTAGTCCAAGGGACCAGGTGCTGAGCACAAACCCCCTCCGTCACAAAAGAGAAAAAGAGGGCCGGAGCGATAGCCCAGTGGGTAGGGCGTTTGCCTTGCGGCCGGCCCATGCCGCCCGGGTTCGATCCCCGGCATCCCATATGGTCCCCCGAGCACCGCCAGGAGTGATTCCTGAGTGCAGAGCCAGGAGAAACCCCTGAGCATTGCCGGGTGTGACCCAAAAAAAGCAAAAAAAAAAAAAAAAAAAAAAGAAAAAAAAAAGAAAAATTCCATGTACTTGCGTCTAACATAAGAAAAAAGAATCATAAGAGGTTGGGGAGATTGCTTCAAGGGGTGGGGTGCGTGCAAGCCCGCATCTGCAGAGACCAGGTGTGGTCCCAACGTGGCGGGGCCGCAGCAGACCTGGAGCCCATCCATCCCCCGCCCCACCAAAAAAAAAACCAAAACTAGGAAAATGCGATGGAAAGAGTGAAGTGCTCGCTCTCATCACGAGCAGAGAAGGGAAGGGCTGGGGCATGTCATGGGGGGGAGACCCAGCAGAGGCGGGAGGGCAGGGAGGCTCCGATCTGTGCACCCTGGTCCCCTGTGCTGCTGGGGCATCCGCTGCACACTGTCAGGTGTGGCCCCAAGACTCAAAGGAGAAGGGGAGGAGAGGGGAAGAAAGGAGGAAGGATGGAAGAAAAGGAAGATGGAGGGCAAGGAAGGAAGGAAGGTAGGAAGGAAGGAAGGAAGGAAGGTAGGAAGGAAAGTAGGAAGGAAGGAAGGAAGGAAGGAAGGGAAGGTAGGAAGGAAAGTAGGAAGGAAGGAAGGAAGGTAGGAAGGAAAGGGAGGAAGGGAGGGAGGGAGGGGAGGGAGGAAGGAAGGAAGGAAAAAGGAAGGAAAGGAAGGAAGGAAGGAAGGAAGGGGAGGAAGGAGAAGGAAGGAAGGTTCGTTCATATTAGGGAGGGAGTGCTGTCCTGCCCGTCCTGCCCGTCCTGCCCAGAGCTTGCTCTGAAAGACCCTGGAAAGCGTGTGCGCGAGCATGTGCGAGTATGTGTTGGTGTGTGGGTGTGACCTCACTGCCACTGAGAATCAACTTTGGGGGTACACCCCTGTACCCCGTGTGCCTGGGATAGCTCAATTTCCCTGGAGACTAAGCGGATTAAAGTAGGGTGGGGTGGCAGGAATCCAGGCAGGCAGTCTGGGTGCCGGGGACAGTGGACAGTGCCGGGGACAGTGGACAGTGTTGGGGGCAGTGGACAGTGCGGGGCAGAACTGGGGGAGAGGGGGCAGAGAGATGGCGTGGGCCTGGGCAGGCCGAGGGGAACTTCTGTGTGTGCCCCCACGAGAACAACGGACCCAAGTGACTGGGATCCCACCTTGCTATGGCCGGCTCCTCTCCGGCTCGGTCTGGTTGCGGGCACCGGCACGGGTGCACCACGGCCCTGTGGAAACCACATTCGCACCAGCTCTGCTCACACCTGCCCTTAGTGTCCCTCCCGCCCTCACCCAGGCCTTGAGTGACCCCAACCCACACGCAGGCCCTCGTCAGGCCTCCATAGACCAAGCGATAAAGGCCAACAGCGAGACTGGGGACTCCATCTCCCCAGCGCCACCAGCTCTACCATCCCATCTTGTCTGTCAACAGCACAACAGAGAAAAAAAGCATCACATGATGGTCACAACTCACTTCTTTTCCGAAAGAATTTGGCATAAAATCTGCAATGATGGGATGCGAGCAATACAGCACAGTGGGTAGGGCGTTTGCCCTGCACATGGCCGACCCAGCATCCCATATGGTCCTCTAAGCACTACCAGGAGTAATGCCTGAGCGCAGAGCCTGGAGTAACCCCTAAGCATCACTGGGTGTGACCCAAAGGAAAAGTCAAAAAAAAAAAAAAGCTGCAATGATTACACAATGAAATGTATTACTTTAAAAAAATTCATTTTTAAATGAATTGAATAAATTATATATCATATGTGTATTTAATATATACTCCGTGCTCTATATGTTGTATTCATTACATAAATCTAAACATGCAGAAAGAGATAATATAGTTCCTAGGGAATATGAACAAAAAACACCACACTTTTGGTTAGAATTGTGTCATGCAGTCAATATGGGTTTGGTTCCGCTCCACAGATGACCCCTGAGCGTGGCCAGGACCTCTTGAGCGTGGCCAGGAGTAAGCCCTGAGCACTGCAGGGTTGCCCACCCTCCCTGCCAAAAAAAAAGAGAGAAAAAAAGAGACTGTTATGGATTAAGGACACAGCAAAGGCCTTAAAAGTTATCTGAGTTCTCCCATGATCAAAATTTCTTCTCTAATCGAAGCCAGCCATTTGTCACTCATGATGAAAAAAGGGGCTAAGATTGGACTGCCTCGTTTTAGAGTTAAAAATAAAAACGTTAATCATAATCGGGTTTAAAGTCAGCATTGGCTAACGCTTGGCTCTCCTAACAATTTGACTTCTGGACGTCAGAACTGTGATGCAGCGTTGTAAAAATATTCAATGGACCAGAAAATACCGGAGGAGTCCACAGCTGAGCATCTCAAAAGTTGCTTAGGTCCTTCCTTCCTTCCCGAAATCCCCCGTTCAGATTTAGAATCCCCCGTTCAGATTCCAGCTCACATGGGGGGGGGGGCTGCGAGGGGGAGGCACGAGCGTGGGACGTTTCACTGATGTCTATTAGTGGAGTCAACTCTTTCAGCTGACAAAAACAACAAGCTCTTTAGCTGTGTTTTTGATCTGCGTGAAAGGATGGCAGAGGGATTGCTGGCTGGCTCTTGAATAGCGGAAACAGTATTTTTTGGCCAGAGAGACTTTGGAGTTCTCTCAGGAACCTTCTAGAAGGCCATCTGGACCAAACAGAGTCTCTTGTGTGCAGGCTGCGTTTGGAAACACCCGTCAAAGGTGTGTGAGCAGAACCTGAGAGTCAGAATCTGCTTTCGATAGGGGGCGCTTGTGCGCAAACACAGGGGGGAAGAAATGTCTTCGCTTCCTTGCGAAGCCCTAAGTGCCTAATCTGAACGGCAGGAGATCAGCTCACAAAAGCAAACTTACGGTCCGGTGCCGTCTCGTGAGGGCAAGTGCGGTCTGGGCTGAGGCTCGGGAGGGCGCGTATGAGAGAACAGCTCTGCCCGCCCCGGTGTTTGGCCAGCTCGGGAGATTGTCATGAGTGAAAAGAGTGACAGAGTGAAGGGAGAGCCTTCCAGAACCAAGGGAAACGGCAAGGGCAGGGAGGGAACAGGCTTGCGAAGCCCACGCCCACGCCAGGCCCGGCCCGCAGAAAAGGGAACGAACGGGCAAGACCCCTTTTAAAAATGAGTCTGCCACACAGAGCTCTGCTGCTCACCACAGTCTTCTGCTAAGCGACTCCATTTGAAAAGAGATAGAAAATTCTATGTAAGGTTTCCTGGGATTAGTGATTTTTTTAATTTTCGAAAAGCAACTGTTTTCTTTAGCTGTCTTCTAAGAAGCAGTGGGAAGAGAAAAAAAGTCTCACTTGGTTGATGATGATACAGTACTGAAAAATACATGTTATCATCTGTGAATGTTTATAAAAATACTGTATTTATTTATACTCAAATTATAGATGCTGTTGATATCAATTCAGATGAACTTGCTTGGTATTTTTATTTTAATTTCCATACTGTGTGCAATTCTTATTTGGTAGGGGAGAATTATTAAAATCATTTTTAAATCATTTTTTAAAAAAAATCAATAATAAATGAAATTATGGATCATTTTCAAAATTATTAGGATGAGCATTATTCTGAAAAATGAAATTAGCTTTGCAGAAACTCCTTTAAGAATTGAAAACATCACACAGAAGTGGCTAATCCTCATTTGAATATTGTAATTCAAAACTAAATTAATTAACAACATACTCCTCAGAATACATATTTTCCAAGAAGGAAAAGACAAAAAGAATCCAGTGTGATTAATTTTACAGACACAGGTACACCTTGCACTCACCTCACGTCACTTCATCTAGAAATAGTTTATGGAATGTCGGAACAAGCCCAATTCTTAAGCTTTTTTTTCCGACAGATTTTAATGAAAAGCCAGGTAGCTCCTATCTCCAGCACTAATTCTTAGGAGGTACTGCTGTAGAGATACATTGTTTATCCATAAACAGGCTGAGCTTTCTGTAAGAGAGCAGCTGCCAAGCACGGACAGCTTACGCATGATACTTTCTTAGAACTTCTAATTCAGATTTTTATTTTTTTTTAATCCTGTAATACCAAAGAGTGAACGTACCCTCCAGGCTCATTTACGTATGATCTAAGCAGTCCCCTGCAAACTTCCTTATTTGGAGGGGCAGGAAACAACGGTGGCATTTTAATTTTTCCCATAATCACAATAGTGATAAGCCTTTAGCAATTTAACCGGGAACCACAGCCATACCTTTTGGGCTTAGGGCTGAATATGGCTTAAGATGGAGCTGGGAGAATTAGAGAAAAGCAAAGCTACATGAATTATTGGCCTTTGTTGTATGGGACATTCAGACCAAAAAGCAAAAGTTTTCTTTTCTTTTTTGGGTCACCCCTGGCTCTGCACTCAGGAATTACTCTTGGCGGTGCTCGGGGGACCATATGGGATGCCGGGAACAAATCCCGGGTTGGCCGCGTGCATGGAAGGCAAACACCCTACCCGCTGTGCTATCGATCTGGCCCCCAAAACGCAATTCTTCAGGGATATCTGCCATCGAGGAGGTGAAAGGGCTTTGGACACACCGAGGGCCCCCAATCTTTAGGACCCCAGCACCCCCATAAGGTCCCCGAGCACCACCAGTGTGATCCGTGAGTGCAGTCAGGCATTAGCCCTGAGCATCCTCCTGATGGGCCTGGAGGTGAGTGCTGGACGGGGTGCTGTCTGCCGGCACGTGGACTCAGGGTGCCTCCCTCGTCACCTGGCGGACTCGCTGCGACAAGTGGCACCTTGGGTGTGGCCTCCACTGAGAAACCAGTGTCAGCTGGTGAAACCGGTGTAACTGGCCAGCCAAGGCAGGCTGGCCACAGCTGTGCGGCCGGCCCTTGGCATGGCCCAAATTGTGCATTTGTTGGGCTTGGGTCAGAGGGCAGAGGGGGTGACGGGGGCTATGTGCACGCATGGGCGAGAGGGTCCGAGTCCTCTTCCCTTCGCAGATCAACTGTGAATAAGTGCGGTGGGAAATGGCTGCCTTTATTCACAGATGATCTGGATCGGGGTGAGGGTGTTTGTCAAGAAACAAAAATGGACGCAAAACCCGGAGTCATCTTTATTTTTTTTTTTTTTTTTTTGGTCCCGTGCCAGGGTTACCGGCCCCCCGGCGGTCGGGGTTGGGATGCCGGGCCGGCCGCGGGCGGGCGCCCCGGCCGCCCCGGTCATCTTTAAAATGATTTTCTAGAGGGCCGGAGCGATAGTACAGTGGGGAGGGCATTTGCTTTGCATGTGGCTGACCTGGGTTTGATCCCTGGCATCCCATAGGGTCCCCAAGCACCGCCAGGAGTAACCCTGGAGTGTGGAACAAGGAGTGTGGAGTGTGTGAGTGTGTGTGTGTGTGTGTGTGTGTGTGCACTCGAAAGTTGTCCAAGGAAGCTCTGAAATGGAAGGAGACAGGCCCTGAGACTCTGACACCCCAGATTCTGTCTTTTTGGTTTGTGCGAGGCAAGTGTCCATGAAGATGAGGGGCTGGGGGCAGGAGGCGGAGCTGGAGCAGCAGGTTGGTGTTGAAGGCAGGTCCCCTGCAGGAGGGGTCTCACTGTGGCCCCCACTGCTCTGGTTCTGGGATTCTCAGCTGTTTTTTGTGCCTGTGGGAAGTATGGGTGTGCAAGGGACACTTTTCCACCGGTGTCCATTTGCTTTTTGCCAAGGGGCAGCGTTGATCCTGGGTAACCTTAGCAGTGTTTGTTGTTTACTTTGGGGCCACACATGGTGTTGCTCAGAGATGGCTCCTGGCGGTGCTCGGGGAACCACTCAGAATGCTGGGGTGGAGCCGGCTAGCAAGCGCCTCACCTGCTGTGCTAGCTCTCCAGCCTCCTTACTGGCTTTGGATATTTTTTCCTCCTCCCTAATTTGACTTCGGTGGCAGTATTGAAACTTCCCTCCTCGGCTCAGTCCTGGGGCTGGGTTTAGCTATTACCGCCTGAACAGATTTATACAGGCATCTTCTCCCCCCTTGCTCTGACAAAGTGGCAAACGGCAACGCTTGCAAATAACCTTTAAGATAATTAACTGACAATGTTGCAGCGAGCATAAAATCTTCCTTCAGGCGACACCTCATTTAAGTGTTACTGGCACAAGGTGGCCCCCGAGTGCACCACGCTGCCGCAATATTTACACAGCAGAGACCCACGGCGCAGCGAACTCGGGGCTCAATGATGCAGTAAATTAGGAACCGTGCTCCAGCATTAATTTGATTTCCATGCTCGCCAAATACCAGGTCCAGAAGTCGGTGCGTGAGCGCCACGCACACACACACACACACACACACACACACACAGATCACCTCCCACCCCAAAAAAGCCAAAGTGGAGGAGCCAGTGTCCGCCCCCGCCCGCTAGGAAAGAACCTGGGACCTTTTTCTCCTCCTCTCCACCAACACCATGTGGTCAAACTGTGTCTATTTCATGACAACTTGCTCTCGCTTCCATGGAAATTTATTTGCCCGTGAATGCGGCACTGGAGTGTATTCAGTGGGCGAAAACAGTAAACAAACACCTTCTGTGTCTCCTCAAGAGCTGCCTTTACAGTTTGTGAAAACCATCAAACGAAAGCCCTGGGTGACTCTTTCTGTCATCCTTAGGGGCCTGGAGGGCAGACTTTACCTTTGCGAACTTCCGCTGATGAGCGGGGGCCTGCTCCCCAGCAAACGTGGCTTCTGCTTCAGAGCCGCTCAAAGGACTGTGGCTGTTTGTTTTCAATCGCCCCCAGGTAGCCCAGACGCCAGGTCTCACCCCCCGAGTCACCCAACCTTTACCTTTCCCAGTCGCTGGTGCTCCTCAAAGGCGCTGATCAGGTCTCTGGCCCACCTAATTTTTTCCAGGGAAGGCGTGAACTGCTCCTGGACCAGGGCAATCTGGCTGGGGTGTATCACCTGCTTCCCTCGCGAGATTAGGAAACACAACAGCAGGCAGATGCTCAGACGCCTCTCACCCACCGGGCCCTGACGGCCACACAAACTGTATGTAAAATTGCTAATTATTTTAGAACCTAAGAAAAAAAAAGGTGCAGGGAATGAAAGGAAGGAAGGTAAAATAAACAAAAAACAGCTGCAATGCAGGTGGCCCTCCAGAATACCACAGAAGAACAGAGATGTCACGGGAGTAATCGCGATTCCCACCCTATAGAAATCTCATCGAGGCCCTCGTAATCCGCGCAATCAGTTACAGGTGGGCCGGGCAGCCCCTTGGAAAACTGCTTTGGCTGGAACTTAAAGACTAATGCCTGCAAATTAGAGCAATTATTTTCTGTTAAAACAGGGGGCGTCTACTGTGATTCACAAATGGTATCAGTCGTGGCGTTGGCTACTTTGTACTCTGGGCTCCCTTCAGCTGGGCCATCTCTTAGCAGCCGCCTTAAGGTCTGGGTATGGCTTGTGAGGCCTCAAGCCCCACCGTATTCCGTGCTCAGCCGCTCCCATGATACATTCATATTCTGGGTTTTAGAAAACTAGACTTTGTCATTTCTAACCACTCATAGGAAATGGGCTTTAAGGGGGAAAACATATTTTTTTTTTGGGGTCACACCTGGCAATGCTCAGGGGGTTACTCCTGGCTCTGCACTCAGGAATTACTCCTGGCGATGCTCGGGGGACCATATGGGATGCCGGGATCGAACCCTTGCCGGCATTGGCCGGCCACGTGCAAGGCAAACGCCCTACCTGCTGGGCTATTGCTCTGGCCCCGGGAAAACATATTTTCGATGAAGTAAAAGTGAAGGCAGACGGGAACACTGGAGCTGCCTCTTCATCCGGAAACGGAATAAATCTCTGGAAGTTTCTCTAGCGCAAACCGGAACAAATGTTACCTTTTCCTCCCCAGAATCGGGACAGCTTCTAGCTTTCTTATGGAGCTATTCAGATATCCCAGAAGAAGCCTTATCTGTTAGAAATTGCTTTTTAGAAGCTTTAAAAAAGAAAGCTTTCTGCCTGCTTTTGAAGCTACAGATCTTCGATAAAAACACTGTCAACCTAAGAGTCACAGGGTTCTATGAATCATGTAGTCATTAAAAAACCAATTTAACAGCCAGTAAGGAAGAATCTAATCAGATCATTAATAAAATGCGACATAATTTAATGTTATAATTATGAGATTATAGTTAATATTACATGATGAAATTATGGGCCTATTTGGTTCTTTAAAAATGAATGCACATTTAATGCTAATTTACTCAGTTAAGTATATTTGTTGGTACATCAATTTTCTTTGCTTTTGAAATAGTTGTTATCTCACTTAGTACAAATTCGATCCCTGATGTATACAATATCAATTCCTGTCACCTTTAGTCTAATGTCGAGTTTTTTTTTTAAGGATTTCATGGGAAAAAAGAAAAGAATTTAAGTGGGTTAACTAAACAATTTCTTCTCTTTAGGGTGGCCTGATTAACACATCCTTCCATGGCTAGTCTAGTCTTATCTGCTAGTGCAGCAATGAAACTCTCTAAACCTGTTACAACAAAGTTGCTCTACTTTATTTAAGGAAGAATTTCCAGTGCGAAACAACATCCATGACAAATGAGTTTCTACCAGGAGGTATCAGGCCCAGCTAAGTGACCCAATAGCTGTTCTGGTATTACTCATAAAGCACGTCAGTTCGAGCAGTCATTTTGCACTAATTGTTATTTTACTGAATTTTGTAATTTATGGACATAATTTACGCTGCCTTTTTTTAAAGGCTCATTTCAGGGAAGGCCCTGGTCCAGAGAGGATCTGCCGAGTGAGAATAAACAGACAGGAGCCCTGTTCGGGCAAGGCGGGTGGCTGCCCTGAGGCTGCGTCCGCATTCAGGAACTGGCAGGCGGGCGCATGTGACAGTCTGTTCTTCTGCGGTCATGTGTCCCAACAAGTGACTTTCGGACCGCAGGGACATGTGTCAGGCCAGCGACTCTTACGGAGGAGCGGCGGTTGACAAGTTTCCGAGAGGGTGCAAAATTGGGAGACATTAAAATTTATGAGCATGAAATCCTTTTTACAGTACCCCTTGATAGATTGTGTTTTTAAATCAATACCTGTCAAGTCTTTTAGGTAACTGTATGAAGGCGTCATTTTTGTCCCGTACAAAAGACAGCGGAAGGCGAAAACCCACCGCGCTTCCTATTCACGGCCCTTCTCTGGCGTGCGGCAGAGTCGTGGCGGTGCTCAGGCTGCATCGGACGCTTGGCTCCCGGACTTATTTGGAGGTTTCTTGTTTTATTAAGACAATAATAATAATGATAATAAGAATTCCTGGGGGGCCAGAGCAATAGTCCAGCAGGTAGGGCATTTATGCCTTGCACGCGGCTGGCCTGTTCCGCCCGGGTTCAATCCCGGCATCCCATATGGTCCCCTGAGCACCGCCAGGAGTAATTCCTGAGTGCAGAGCCAGGAGGAACCCCTGAGCATTGCCGGGTGTGACCCAAAAAAAGAAAAAAAAAGAATTCCTGGAGTTAATAGCCTTTTACAGGACCAAGGCATTGATTTAACACAAACCGGCGTGGACTGTGGCTCCTATCAAATGCTGAAATGCAGCAAGAAATGAGAACGGACTGTCTCATACGTGGCTGACTCTGGGCAGAGAAGGAGCCAACTCCTGCCAGACCAGCTAATTTTTTTTTAAATACTGAAAATTTCTATAGTTCAGGCTGAGTGTTCCTCATAGGACAGAAATACTATTTGGGTTAAGCGTTTACACTTTCTGGGGTGTTTTTCCTTTCTTCCACTTTTCTTTTCCCCCATAACTTTCGTCTTTCCTTCTCATCTCTTCTCTCTTTCTCTCGTTCAAAATCCAAGGCTTGGCAGATAAATAACAAATGGTTATGATCATGAGAGGTGCAGATACCCCTTCAAGCATCTTGGAGACAGCCAGGAATTCCTCCGTCCTGATTATCAGGCTTCTGCACTGGCCTGTCCCGGGACAACGACGCCGGTTCTTTCTGAAGGCTGCAAGCTGGTTCTGAGGAGCTTACGGACCTGTTCGCCTGAATGTGCGACAGGCACTGTACCGTGGTCCCCCCACCCGCCCCCTCCCTGGCTTCCATTCTTTGGGTGATTTACTACTCCCCGTTGTTGAGAAACAATAGTGCCAAGTCCATAAGCTCCTCACGCTGAGCTGGGCACAGTCTAGAAATTTAAATCTGATTTGCAATAACTGGTCTTCTGTGGTTGAACCAAGGTTATGATTCCATTTCCAGTCTGTGTCTCAGATCAAAGTCCTCAATTCCCTTCAACGTTCTGGAGAGACTGTTCTCCCCCCCTCTCCCGATCCTTGTTGCACCCCAAAAGCAGGAGTTATGGGGTGTTGGGCAGCACTGAAGGAGGTGGGGGCACTCTTCTGTTTTTGTGTCCAAATTAGGACACAATTTTCTGAGTCACATCTGGCTGTCTGGCAGCCAGCACCGACTAATTCAGCCTGACAACACCGGGCTCTATTAGATAGATTTCATTGGGTTTGCCTCCAGCTTCTTCTCGGGGGCCAGTCCGTAGGTGACTGTTGGAAAGACGTGGGCAACCTGGGCCCAGGGACAAGAACAAGACCCCGGGAAGCAAGAGGGACCCTTCCTGCTCAGTTCCTATGCAATGCTGGCAGGAATCATTTGCTGACAACTCAGGTGACTGAGAAATTTTCTCGACGGAGATAAATGCTGTTTATTTGCTAAGACAAAATTTGAAGAGGAATCACGTGCCCTGTTAACTCCGTCAAATACACACACACACACACACACACACACACACACAGAGGTGGTAGAGCTCAACTGAATTCTAACACTGAAATTGTTTCTTTAAGTCTTTTGCTTTCATTCTAGTGACAGCCTGCACCATCAAAATAACTGACATTTAAAGTCACTGTGTGAAGTGTTTCTTTCAGTAACCCCCTCAACAGGACATATTTCAAAAATATTTCCCAAAGGAGAGAACTAATGTCTCTCTCTCCCTTTTCATTTGAGTATTTTTCTGAGAACAGCGGTCTCTGCAGAGATGGAAGAAGAAATATGAATAGAAGAGTGGATAGGATTCTACAGCATTGGCTGTGTATGTGTGTGTGCGTGCATACACACGCGCGTGTGCAACGGCAGATGTGTTTGTGCACAGGATGTGATCACGGTTGAAGAAATAGATTACCAAAAAAAAGAAAAAGAAAAACTAGATTACTGTGGCCATTAAAAAAAAAAAAAAAAAAACCCACAATTTTCAGTTGCTCCCTGGGAGCCCGGTTGCTGAATGATGGCCACAGCAATCGGCAGATTTCAGCCTGTGCCCTGGGCTGTGGTGGCCGAGGACCACGCCCGGGCGTGCCAGTCAGCTCATGCCAGGGGGCGAGGCGTGCTCGCGGGAGGATGAAAAATGAACGATGATTCGATTGTTACCGCTTGGGGAAGTGCACCGGAGGGGGAGAAGGAAAGACGCCTGAGGGTGGGGGAGGGAAGACAGGAGGTCGGGTGGTTGCCTGGCACAGTGCCAACCCCAGTTCTCTCCCCAGCACTGCACAACGTCTCCTGAGCACTGCCAGGAGGGACCCTGCGCACAGGATCCAGGAGTAAGGCCTGAGCACCGCAATGGGTGTGGTCCCCAAGTCAGCCCCCAAAAAAAGTATCACTGATTTTTTTTTTTTTTTTTTTGCTTTTTGGGTCACACCCGCGACGCAGGGGTTACTCCCTGGCTCTGCACTCAGGAATCACTCCTGGCGGTGCTCAGGGGACCATCGGGATGCCGGGGATCGAACCCGGCGGCATGGGCGGCCGTGCAAGGTAAACGCCCTACCCGCTGGGCTATCGCCTCCGGCCCCCAGTATCACTGATTTTTTTTTATTAATCAGGGCCTGGGGCACTAGCCCGGCGATGGTCAGGGTTTTCTCCTGGCTCTGCACTCAGCGAAGCTTGCCGGCCCGGGTGCTCGATCCCCGCATCCCATATGGGTCCCCGAGCACTGCCAGGGAGTGATTCCTGGAGTGCAGAGCCAGGAGGAACCCCTGAGCATCGCTCGGTGTGACCCAAAAGCAAAAAAAAAAAAAAAAATGAATCAGTACTTTAGATCCTTGAGAGAATTCTTGCCCTCTTCAATCCAGACTTTTTTTTTTGGGGGGTTATACCTGGCCAGTGCTCAGGGGGTTACTCCTGGCTCTGCACTCAGGAATTACTCCCTGGCGGTGCTCGGGAACCATATGGGATGCCGGAGATCGGACCTGGATCAACCGCCTGCAAGGCAACTATGCTCTGGCCCCTCAATCCAGATTTTTTTTTTTTTTTGCCTTTTGGGTCACACCCAGCGATGCTCAGGGGTTTCTCCCTGAAGTGTATCGGGACCATATGGATATCGGGGATCGAACCCGGGTTGGCTGTATGCAAGGCCAATGCCCTAGTCCTGTGCTATTGCTCTCAATCCATATTCTTATGGCAATAATAATAATAAAAAATTAGGGGCCGAACACAATAGTACAGTGCAGATTCTTAGGGCAGTGAAAGAGAACGGAGTGATAGCACAGGGAGGGCGTTTCCCATGGCTGACCTGGGTTCAATCCCGCCCCAGGCTCCCGGCCACTGGTAATTCAGTGCGACCAGGGTACCCTGAGCACTGGTATGACCGAAAAATAAATGAGAGAAGACACAAAGCCTCCTGCTTCCCAAGGCAAACACCCTCCCACTGTAGCGTCGCTCCGGCCCTCCTCGTCCCCCCAAGCCTGCCTCAGCTGTAGTTTCAGGGAACCAAGAGGGTGAAAAAAATAAATAAGGAAGGCGGGGGACAGGGAAGGGGCCAACAAGAAAGAGAAGGGAAGAGAGTGTATCTGCGCTCTGACTTGTACAGCCAAAGGGGAATGTGTGTGAATGTGAGTGTGAGAGTATGTGTGTGGATGTGTGTGAGAAAGAAAGTATGTGTGAATGTATGTGTAGCGAAAGTATATGTGTGAAAGTGAGTGTTTGTGAATCTGTGAAAATACGCTGTGTGTGAATGTGTGACAGTATGTGTGTTAGTGTGAATGAGTGAGAGTACGTGTATGAGAATGTGTGTGAGTATTGTGTGAGCATCTGAGTGTGTATGTGTGTGAATGTGAGTAGTGAGAGAAAGTATGTGTGTGTGAATGTGAACCTAAGAGTATGTGTGTGTGACTGTGGGTACGTGAGAGATGCGTGTGACTGTGAGTGTGAGAGAGTATGAGGGTATGAATGTGAGTGTGTGTGTGTGTGTGAATGTGAGTTTGTGAGGCAGCGTATGTGTGAGTATGTGTGTGACTGTGGGTACGTGAGAGATGTGTGTGACTGTGAGTGTGGAGAGTATGAGGGTATGAATGTGAGTGTGTGTGTGTGTGTGAATGTGAGTTTGTGAGAGCGTATGTGTGAGTGTGTGTGTAACAATGCCAGTCTGATCGATTCTTTGGTGTTCCCCAGGCGTCTGGCGATGAGGAGTGAAGACGCGGCTTTCTGGCCCTGACTCTCTTTCCCGCCACCCGCTGCAGCCGACCCGAGTACCTGTGAAGCCCATGGCAGCGCCCTCCCGGGCCCTGACGGCGCAGGCCATCGGCGTCCTTGAAGTCGATGTACACCAGGTCGATGGCCTGCAGCCCGAAGGCCCGGGCCACCACCACGATCTTCTGCCGGGCAAAGAGGATGTCTTGGGTGTCTTTGCTACTCGTAGCTCCTGGACATTGGGGTGGGGAAGAGAAGCCAGGATCCCAGAAAATCAGAAGCTAGTTTCAAGGACAACGAAGTGGAGGCACATCTCCCCTGGGGGCCGCTTGTAGGTGCCTTGATTGGGCAGGAAATGGGGCCTTCCCTGAGGCTCCCTGACGTGGCCTTGGCCAGCTAAGCATTTGCCCGCATTAAGGCAAGGCCCACTGCTGTCCCAGGAGCTAGAGTCATCAATGATGCCTCAGGAGAGATGACAAAGGGCTCCCTGGGCCCTGGCTCCCTCCTTCCTTCCCTGCCACACTGAGTGGGAAGAGCACCCCTGGGGGAGCAGCATGGAGGAGGCGGCGTGGGGGGGAAGCAGGCACCTCCTGAGCTCAGCCTCAGGGCTGGGTGGAGAACCGGGGGCAGGGGGCCACCAAGGGGCACTGGGTTTGAGAGGGGCTGGGGAGTGTCCCTTGAGTTATCATATGGCCAAAAAGTCTGGGGGCAGGGAGTCAGATATGAACACATGTCTCAGGGGTGCTAGAATAGCGGGTGGGGTGTCTGCCTACGTGGCTGACCAGAGTCTGCACCCTAAGGTCCCTGGCACCCATAAGGTCCTTCCTGAGCACTACCAGGAAAGATGCCTGAGCACAAAGTCATGAGTAACCCCGAGAATGTCCGGGCGTGGCCCCAAACCACCATTTTCAGGCCGGAGCGATAGCACAGCAGCTAAGGTGTTTGCCTTGCATGGGGCTGACCCGGGATTGATCCCCGGCATCCCGTCTGTGAGTGCAGAGCCGGGAGGATCACCTGAGCATCGCCGGTGTGACCGGCTCTCTGGAGCTGTGTGCACACTCAGGTGTGTGCATGTGTCTACCTGTCCTGTCTCTAGCCAGGGCCAGGTGGGGCTCCTGTCTGTCACCAGGTCACACTGGCAATGCAGTTCCGGCAAATGCATCGCCAGCTATGACCCGAAAAGAAAAAAGTTCGTGAGAAGAAGGGCGGTCCGGAAAGAAACGCTCTTTATGTTATTATTTATTTGGTTGTTGGGGTGGCGCCAGGTCGCAGGCAGGCACTTGCTTTGGCCACTGAGCCACATCCCTCATCTTGAAATAAAGACTCAAGGGGCCAGGGAGGTAGTAAAGTGGGTAGGGTGCTTCCCTTGCACACATTCTGTCCCTAGCAGGGTGTCTAGGGTTCCCCTGTTCCTCCAGGAGAGACCCCTGAGCACAGGGCCAGGAGTAAGACCTGAGCACTGCCAGGCATGGCCAGACTTCTCCCCAGGGTTGGGAGAATGTTGCCTGGTGCCTTTCAGGTGGAAACAATTCATGAACGTGCCTTACACTGAGAGTCGGCCTCAGATGGAGGCCACAGAAGGTTGCTCCCAGGGCAGGCGGGAGCTGGTTGGGCTCTTTCCTTAGGAGCAAGTGAGCAGTAAGGCACTGCCCACGGAGGCCCCCAGAGCAGGATGGGGCAGGTCAGTGGTGGCTAGTACATATTGTCATGTAAATGCCCGGCTGATGGGGGAGGGGAGGAGAGAGGGGGAGTCTGGGCACCTATGCTGGCTCTGAAGTCTTCTCCCCGAAGACGACAGCATCCAGGAGTAGGCCATGCTTTGGGCCTGTTCTCAGAGCCTCCTACGCAGAGCGGCCTGCAGGGAGCAGATGGAGCGTCTCAGGGCCCAAGAAGCCACCGTGGTTTCTTGGAACATGGGCAGTGCCAGGTCCAAATCTCTGAACGTAGTTTGGCTGAAAGTGTTCTAGAAATCACACACACACACACACACACACACACACACAAAACACGTCCCCGCCACCCCTTGCCTGCCTTCACGCTGAACAGCCAACCCTGTGTCTAGAGAAAATCTGGACTAGCTCCCTTGGGGGCTTATGTTGTCTGGGCCGTACTATAAATTTCAGCTTCCCGTAATGTGTCGTTGTGGGCTCAGACCACCCAGACCAGAAACCTAAGGCCACAGGAGAAGGAATTGGGGGGGGGGGAAATCAAACCCATTGGATTATTTATTGACACTAGGATCAAGAGCTCTTGGCCTGAGGGTTAAAGCTTACGAAAGGCAAAAATCTATCACTTGGGAAAGGAAAATTGAAAGAAAAAAAAAGCAACAAGTCCTCCAAGACGCACCCGTGAGCTCTGCCGTTTCCAGGGGCTCAGGAAGAGGAAGAGGGGGGCAAGAGGAGCAAGGCTCCGGACTTTGCGGGTGGGCGGCCAGGACAGGAACCTACTGAGGCGTTTGGGCGGGTCCCTAAGTGCTTCGAAAGATGGTGGGTTTGCACAGAAACAGGGGTGACGCAGCACTCGGACGGAGTGGGGCTGTCTGAGCCGCGCTGCAGCCCAGGGCGGTGCTCTGGTATATGCTGAGAATTCTGGGGTGCTGGTTGCCTTAGTGGGGCCCTGTGGATCCAGGCTGCTCTCCTGCTCTCACCCCACCCCGCCCCCAGGCTCCAAGTTTCCTGCGTGCTGTCTCTTCCTGAACAGCTCAACTTTCTCTTTTCCTTTGTTTCTAGGGATTTGCTTCTCCTGACCGCCTGGCAGAGCTCCGCGGATGCTCCCTGCGGGCAGGTGGAAGGCGCAGGGAGGCCCTTTTGGAAAACAATTTAAAAAGATCACTTTGTAAAGGGACTGGGGTGGCGGGGGGTGGGGAGGTGGGGAGAAAGCGTCCAGGGGAGCTAAGCGGGGCTTGGCACGGCTCCCCGAAGGCCCTGTTAGAATGGGTTTCTAGGTCCGAATACGGCAATTTGAAATAATAGGCTATGTATCATTTGTGTGGGCTAATCTACAAATAGCGATCTTTTCTCCCTCCCGGGAAAGAGGCTTGCTGCAAAGGGGATGGAGCCTCTCCCTCAATGAGAAAGGCAGAGACAAAAGAATAAATCAAAGTTAATTCGTAAGGGTGACAAAATTTCATGTACAATTTAATCTATAAAGGAAGCACACCGAAGCGTCAGTTTACAGTGATTGTTTAATGTAAAGCAGTGCTCTGACCAGAGGGGCATCTTGTCAAGACATTCGGGGCTGGGACGTTTTCTTCCTTGCTACTTAGCTAATTTCTTTGTTTTTGAAGCTGCTTCCAACCTTGTTTGGGGACTACTCGTAGCTCCCAAATGGTCCCTCGGGATTCACTTAGCGTCTAAATCTTTCTAGGGAAATATTTCAAGGCAACGTTAAAGCTGAAAGCAAAAAAAAGTGACCCTCGAAGTAATAAATAAAATTACTACCTTGTTAGCCTGGCTTTCTTACCTTGAAATTGAGCAAACCCATGGCAGTTTCCACGAAAGGGATTAAATTCATTGGCTGTTCGAGTTTTCGGCCTTTTAAGTAGAATGAAAATTTGTCTGAAAACTGAAATCAGAAGGGTCATAAGTGTGAAATGTCCTGCTGTGGAGAGCAGACCCAGAAGGGGGAATTTCAGTCTTTGACCTTAAAGTTTGATGAAAGATTTTTTTTTTTTAAAGAGAGGGAAAGACCAAGGAAAATTTCTCACAAAACTACAGATCACAGCCCCGAACATCCTCTAACCCCTCTTCCCGTTTCAGGAGCATCGAGTGAGGCCTTAAAACGCTTCCCCTGGAAACACACAGGCACCTTGACAACGTCCCGTGTGCAGTGCAGGCTCCAGGGTGGGGCGTGGGCCCCCCCCCAAACAACCCCACTCTACCTGTTACACGCTTCTCCCTCCCGGGTCCCCCACTGACGTCAGCTGGACGGGGCAGGGACCCCCCACATTATCATTAGAGCCCGGTGACCCTTTGTTCTCGCGGTTTTTCTCCGTAATTTTTGAGCTTACCTAGAAGGACCTTAAAAGGAAGTCTAATTCTTTGAAGACCAAGGCTTGCCAATTGTTTCCATGAGACTAGTTCACAGCGAGCTGCCAGTGGGACAGCCCAGATGCCAAAATCCATCATCTGGAAACATACAAAAGCTCGTGCACACAGACACCC
>JAJIBD010016111.1:0-27235 GCA_021461705.1 Cryptotis parvus | reverse complement strand
TGATCGGAGTAGTGTTGGTAATCTTGTGGTTGAATAAATTACTTAAATATTTTTTTTTTTGTGATCATAAAATTTAAAAAGACTGGGAACAGAGGGTTATTTTTCCATTTACTTCTTTACAGAAGTGAAGAAAAACTTCTGTAATAGCATATGCGCAAACAGCTTAGTGATATGAAAGAAGGTCCAGGGAGAGAGAGCAGGAAGGAAGTGTACAGGTTTTGAGGAGGGGATAAATTTAAACAGGAGAAAGACTGGAGTGATGAAAAGATGAAGTTAGTCACGATAAGAGGTTTAAGTTTTACTAATTATACTATGGCAAGCCAGTCAAAGTTTTGAATAGTTGAATTTTACCTCCATAAAGGATGACTGCCTGTTTTGCAGAAAATAGAGTGTAGTGGAGCAAGATAGACATGCAAGGATAATGCAAGGATAACATGCTTTCACTAATTCCAATGAGTGAATCACAGGGTATTTAAACAGGAGGGAGAGATAGGAATGATAAAACTGATAAGAGTCACTATTTGTTGAGGGATTAAGTATGAGGAATTTCCTCATAGTCATTTACACAGAGGATTTGGCAAAAATTCTTAGTATGTTGGGCTAGTTTAAATAATACCCACATATCAGTGACTACAAAATTGAGTTCCTTTTTCGGTGTGAGAGATGGCACATGCTTAGCATGCCAGTCATGGTCCCTGAGCAGCTCTGGGTGTCATGCTGAGGATCAAACTAAGAGTAGCATTTGAACACTGCTGAGTATCCTCACCCAACTTTCCCTCCCACGGCCCCCCCCAACCCCCTTTCACCTCACCCCCAAAGCAAACAAAACCCTTACATCTCAGTCCAGTGTAACTGAATGGGGGGGTGGTGGTGGTGGTGGTTGGTTCTCCAGTTCTCCCTGGAGGTAATGCTGCAGCCTTACCAAGAGCAGTTCACCACTTAGCACTGCTTGGTGTTTTCCCCCCACAATCATTAAAATAAAGGCCAGCACATTTGGGAAAAAATTATAAAACAATGTTTACAAGGTTTAAAATACATTAATAGAAATAAAGTTGTATGTATGTTTATGTATGTGATTATGCATTAACTTTATGATTATGTTTATCAGTACTGAAAAATGAAGAAGCAAGAATATTAATTTTTAAACTAAATTTAATTTTTTGCTCTCTGGGCTATACCTGATAGGGGTTAGGGCTTACTTCTATCTCTGCACTCAATGATATCTCCTGGTAGACTTGGGGGACTGTTGGCGATGCCGCTGGGGTCCCCAGCAGTATCAGGACAGAAGTTCTCTTCTACCTCCAAGGCCGCCAGGGGAGCTGATGAAAACTCACGAGTCCGGCGCAGTTCCAAAAAGGCTTTTAATAGTACAAAAGTTCTACCACCGCAGTCCAATGCAATGAAAGAACTCTAGCTCTGGTCAGAACTTAGACCATACAAGAGAGCCCTGAGAGGAGTCCTACCCAAAAGAAAGAGCAGGAAAAAAAAGGGGCAGAGGCCTCAAGTCAGTCCCCATATATACACTAAAGTCATCCTATCTCTCACAGGGAGTGTCCTGTCAACAAAGAACCCTAAACAGCTTGTACAAGGGTGGTGCCACACCCCATTATAGGCATAAACAAAGGATTATGCCAAGGACACATCCCTTCTTCCGAGATTATTTCATGTAAAACACTGGAGAGAGGGGGCTGGTATAAAGTAATACATCTTAATTTCATGGGCTTCATTCATGTAATCTAAATGGTACCCACAAGGTCCTTCTGATTATTATCTGCACCAGGGTGATTCTGAGTATCTTGTTCTCCATATACTGAAAGGGTCACACTCGCCTACATTACGGCAAACTAGTATGATCCTTCCTAGAATCTTTTTGTTTTTTGTATTTTTTTTTTGCTTTTATGGGTCACACCGGCAATGCTCAGGGGTTTCTCCTGGCTCTGCACACAGGAATTACTCCTGGCGGTGCTTGGGGGACCATATGGGATGCCAGGGGATTAAACCTGGGCCAGCATGGGCCGGCCACGTGTAAAGCAAACACCCTACCCACTGGACTATCGCTCCGTCCCCCTTCCTAGTATCTTAAAGATAGTCTCATCATAGCCAGGGTGGTAATCTCCTGGTAAATTCTAACTGTTCCACGCTGGGTGCAGTGGGTATAAAGAGGAGCTGTGCCCAATCTAGAAAACATAGAAATCTTCACTATCACTATCTTCCCGTTAATCATCTATTTGCTAGAGCGGGCACCAGTAATATCTCCATATGTCCTGTCTCATGCTAGTAGAACCCAAAGGCATCCGCTTGCTCCAGGAACATAGAGAGCCTCAAACCATTATATTAGGTCACGGGAATGGCCTAATATAAATGTTACTGGTATTTGGCATATCAAATACTATACGAGCAGCTTGCCAGGCTTGCCGTGTGGGTGGCATACTGTTGTAGTCACCGCTAAATAAAGCATTTATTGATGAACTGCTGGGCCGCCGAGCCGGGCTGTGATAGTCTGGTCTGCTGGGTGGAGTTGTCATGGAGAGGGAAGTCCAGATGTGGAAAATGGCGGGCCCCATGGAGTAGGGGAGGGTGGTCTGGCTTGTTGTGAGGCCCTGCTGGGGTGGCAGGCTAGGGCTAGAACCCGCCATGCCTCCCGGGTGCCTCACGAGCAGCTGGGCACAGGGAGAGCAAGTAGCAGCTCTGCCCCATGTCTGAGAGTCTCTGGTTCAGCATACCTGGGCCAGATTGAAAAAAAAAAAACTGCTGCAGGGTGGCTGTCGATGATCCGGGCTGTGATAGTCTGGTCTGCTGGGTGGAGTTGTCATAGAAATCTTAGTAGAGGTATAATAAGTCAGAAGTTATTCAGAGTCAAGGTGACTTCTGTAACTGCCACACCCTCTATCAGATGTTTACATAGAAGAGATATCCATTAGAATGAACCTTGGTTTTAAGAACATGTAAGTAGATTAAGCTGTGAGTGGGTAAAACAGCAAAGCTCCCAGACTAGCTAAACCTGTCATCCAACAGTGGACTGTATATTATGTCCGGTATTGAACCTGGGTTGACTTTTGCAAGGGCGGTGGTTTGGTTGTTTCTCTGTGACCCCAAAAATTTTAACTTTTGGGTACTGGAGAGAGAGTACCCTGAGTCTTGCCAGGAGAAAGTCTTGAACATTGGTGGTTGTGACCCTCTTAAAAATGAACATTTAAAAGTCACTTTACTAGTTACTAGAATTTTTTTTCCATGAAATTTATAACTTTACACAAATAAGCTTTCTCAGATTTTCCTTTTAATATACACTGGTGAACATTTAAAAAAAACTTTGGCTTTTCAGCAGTGAAACTAGATTCTAGATTTTTTTTTTAGACATACATTAGCCTGTCTGTCCTTTTTACTCTCTTATTACTGAATAATAGTGTCCTACTTATTAAACATGAATCAGTAGACTACTATGATATATCACATATAGAACAAAAGGATTAAAAAAATGTTTTGAGGGGGCCGGAGCGATAGCCCAGCGGGGGCGCTTGCCTTGCATGCAGCCGGGCCCATGCTGGCCCGGGTTCGATCCCCGGCATCCCATATGGTCCCCCAGCACCGCCAGGAGTAATTCCTGAGTGCAGAGAGAGCCAGGAGTAACCCCTGAGCATTGCCAGGTGTGACCCAAAAAAGCAAAAAAAAAAAAAAAAGTTTTGAGAACTTGATTAAAAAGAATCAAAACAAGGGCCAGGGGTTGACTAAAAGGGCTGGAGCCTGTTTGCTTGTAGAAGCCCCACATCACTACATGGCCCCCTCAAGCAGCTGTGGTATATCAAGCTCCTAATAGGCCTTTCTCTCCTCTTAGAAAGAACCACTGAGGCTACTTTTGGTTACCTAAACTAAATGAAAACAACAAAACATACTGACACAAAACTGCCTTTAAAAGCTTTAGTTTTTTTTTTAAACTCTTTTAAAATGAACTTATTTTAAGCAACTCTCTATTCCCTGTGTTCTTCCTTCACCACAGTTTTCCTCTATAATTAGTCCTAACTCAGTCCAGTGAATAACATCATAAGCTGGCCTATTCTAAACCACACCCTTCTGACCACAGCAACTGTCTCACCAGGCTGTCTCCTTTTAGCTTGTGCTTTTGAAGTAACTGCTTCAAAATAGGGAATACAAAGACTATTAAACACTTTTCCTTATATGAGTACAGCAGTGTCATTGCTATACAAATGTCAGAAATGTGCTATTTTTTCTTTATATGTAGTTTTTACTCATTGGTATCATGTCATTATTGAATAATAAATATGCATAGATATTTTGTTCTTTCACCCTTATTTTCTGTTTTGTAAAGTATTATTTGGTTCCTCGTCTCAGGCACAGACTCATTTGTGCTATCCATGAGTGAGGTGGTGTTTTGTAATTTTTTTTTTTTGTTAAAAATATTAAGGATTCTCCAAAAGTCTCAAAATTTTAATACACTTTTTTTTTTTTTTTGACTTTTTTTGGGTCACACCCGCAATGCTCAAGGATTTCCTCCTGGCTCTGCACTCAGGAATTACTCCTGGCAGTGCTCGGGGGACCATATGGGATGCCGGGATCGAACCCGGGCCGGCACAAGCCGGCCGCATGCAAGGTAAACGCCCTACCCGCTGGGCTATCGCCCCGCCCCCAAATAATACACTTTTTATATATGGTGTTTTTTTTTTTTTGTTTAATTTTGGATCGCACCTGGCAATGCTCAGGGGTTACTCCTGGCTCTGCTCTCAGGAATTACTCCTGCCGTGCTCAGGGGATCATATGGGATGCTGGGGATCGAACCCAGGTCAGCCTTGTGCAAGGCAAATGCCCTCCCTGCTGTGCTATTACACCGGCCCCTGTATTTCTTTATATACTAGTTTATATTTGACATTATATAATATATGACATATTGTACAACCTTTTCTGTTCTTTTTCATGACTGCCCTTACAAGCATACTTTGCTATCAAAATCTGTCAAATTCATAAATTCATAATTTGGATACTGAGTTTGTGTAGCAAGTAACATGCTAGTGAACGAAGTATCCAAGAGTTTATTAATATGTGTTGGACTCCAAAGTTTAGGATATAAGTTTCTGGAATTTGGATAGCAAAGTAGTTTTAGAGTATGCACTAAAATGCTACCTGATTTAGGGGATTCTTTTAGTTGCAGACAACAGAGACCGCCCTGGTTACGGGAATTACAGGAGTAAGCTTATTTGAGGCACAGCTGGCTTCAGAGGATCAAGCAATGTAGGCTTTGTTTTTAGTGTGTGACACTCCGTTTATCTTTTTTTTTGCTGTGGAGATGTTGCTTTTTAAATGTTTTGTTTTTGGGCCACAGCTGGTGGTGCTCAGGGCTTACCCCTGACTCTCTGCTCAGGAGTTACTCCTGGTGGGGCTTGGGGAACCATATGAGATGCTGGGATTTGAACCCAGGTCAGTCACGCACATGCAAAGCAGGCACCCTGCCTGCTCTACTATTGCTTAAGCCCCAGAGATTTTTTTTTTTTGGAAGTCACCCCCAGCTATGCTCATGATTTCTCCTGAGTCTGTTCAGCGATCACTCCTGGTGGCACTTTGGGGGCTCTAATTGGGTGTGGGGAATTCAAACCGGGTTGGCTGTGTGTTAAGGCAACTGCTGTAACCCCCTGTTTCTTCTTTTTTGTTTGTTTGTTTTTGGCCACATGTGGCAATGCCCAGGGTTTACTCCAGACTCTGCACACAGGAATTACTACGAGCAATGCTCAGAGGACCATACCTGGTGCTGGGGGATTGAAACTGTGTTGGCTGCATGCAATGCAAATGGCCTACCCGCTGTAGTAGAGCTCCAGACCCAAAGATGTTTTTAATGTGAAGTGGATGCTAGTAGTATATGTTTCTTGTTTGCTTAGCCATTGTAGGAAAACAAAACCTTTCTTGGTTGCTCCAGTTTCAGTATAGAATCTTAGTGAATAGACACTGTGGCGAGGAGGAAGTGGAATAAATACATTGGCTGAATCTGGGGCACAACTAATAATTCCCCAAGATCTCTCCATTCAAATTATGTCAAATGACAAGGGAGAAGTAGTCTTCAAAGGAAAACACAATACTTTTAGTACAAGAAGGTATAGATTATCTGCTGGGCAGACTAAACAGATGGCTCTCCATGTACCTGTGCTAGAGAGTGTGTCATAACTTCTTCCATCACTTTTAAAAAAAATTTATTTGTGTTTTGATCATACAGGCAGTATGGAGGGCATACTAATGATTCTTGCTAGTGAACTAGAGGATTTAATGCTAGGGCCTGATGATGTGAAACTGCTCAGGCCCACAGGTACTGGGTATGTAATAACGGATATTTAATTCCCAGGCCTAGGACATGCCAGGCAGATGTCCCATAGCCCTGAGATATCATCTTTACCCTCATCACCTTTTAATCTTATTAATTTTTGTTTGGGGGACACAACTGATGGTGCTTGACGGTTACCTGGGACTTGTTAACTCCCCAGTGGTGCGCAGAGGACTAATGGCGCTGAGGAAGAAACTAGGGCTTCAGCACTGCAGAGTATTCACGGCAGCCCTGTAAGTTCTCTCCCCAGACCTCTGTCACCTTTCAAATGAAATATTGCAAAATGTCCTTTGTGCTTATTTTTGTTTTGGGGAGCCTTCCAGGTGGTACTCAGCAATTTCCTGGCAATACTGTGGCAGCTAGAGCTGGCCATCAGTGCTAGTGTCTAGGATGAGTACGGCTCTGGTGCTGAGTGCTGGATATGGCCAGTGCCATTCCCATAGAGCTCCTGGGTTATATCAAGGGGAAGGTTAGAAGACCCTATGGTATGTAGAATTGAACGAAGGTTGGTCTGTTGTATGTTCTCTCATACTTATGAATATTTTTTTTCCTTTCACTATCCAGTTTGGCTTTTCCTTGGTAATGAAGATCTGCAAATCTGCGCTCTTGTCATATTGCCATACCTCACTCATCTTAAAAATTTATTTTCTCTGATGTGGCCCTGTATGTGTATGAACTGTCTTTTTAGTCCTGCTTTTGCATTGTCCCATAGGTTCTGATAGTTATGTCTTCATTCTTCATCTTTTCAAGAAATCTTTTTATTTCTCCTTTGATATCCTCTTTGATAAGTAACTACTTATTTATTATTTAGCAGTGTGTTATTCAGTTTCCAAATGTTTGAGTTTTCACTACTGTTAGTTTATGATCATTTTCTACCTTCCTGAATTTGTGGTTTGAGATGATCACTTGATCACTTGATCACTTGAATCCCGTTATTCATCGATTTGCTCGAGCGGCGCCCAGTAACATTTCCATTGGACCCTATCACGTGCCAATGTAGCCCAATGGCATCTGGTTGATTCAGGAATATGAAGAGCCTCAAACCGTTCCTTCAGGGTCTTTACAAGGAAGTCTGACCATCTTGTAGGTGGGTGGCCACGTGATCTTTTGATATCCCGTGGGATCCAGTCGGTAACGGCTGTAGTCCAGCGGTTGTCTCCAAATCGCATTACATGTCCAGCCCATCTGATTTTCGATGTCTTGGCAAACGAGACAGCATCCCTGATTCTGGAATAGCGACAGAGGTCAGAACTCCGGATTCCTTCTCCCACTTGAGTGAGGCGTGATATTCCAAGCATAGCTCTTTCGATTCCTCTCTGGGAGACCCGAATAGCATTCTCATCCTGCTTTCGTAGGGCCCAGGTCTCTGAGGCGTATGTTAATGCAGGGAGAACGGTGGAGTCAAAGAGATGTGCCCGGAGCCGGAGGTTCTTTGTCCTTTTTAGCTATTTGTTCGATGCCTTTGAAGGCATTCCATGCTGCTCTCTTCCTCCTGCGCAGCTCAGGTTTTAGGTCCTTCATCATGTTGATTTCTCGTTACACATAACTGCTGCATTCAGAGATGTTTGTTCCATTGAGAGTGAATGGGGCCTCAGGAACTAGTTCATTCTTCATGAACATAGTTTTCTTTAGATTCATCTGTAGACCTATCTTTCCATATTCTCGGTCAAAGTCAGCCAGCATTTGTGCCGCTTGGCTAATGTTTGGTGTTATTAGAACAATGTCATCAGCGAGCGGAGGTGGTGTAGTTGCCGACCATCTATCTTCACTCCCATTCCTTCCCATTCTAATTGTTGCATGATGTTCTCGAGGGTGGCGCTGAAGAGTTTTGGTGAAATGGTATCACCCTGTCGAACCCCTCTTTTCACATTAATGATCACTTCTTTGTAGAATTTTTTTTTTCTATTGCACATGGACATTCTCCACGGGAGACAATATGTGGGGCAAGTATCCATAAAGTTTCAAAAACAAAAATTTTATCAAGTATCATCTCAAACCATTTCTGTTACTGGAACATGTGCAATTAAAAAAAAAACTATTTAGCATTTTGAAGTTGGTGGATCTATTTATACCAGTTGATCTCAGTTTTTCCAATTTTTCATTTTGGGCTTTTGTTTCCTTACTGATCAACTGTTGGGTTGATCTATAAAATGTTGAGAATGTGTATTAAAATCTCCCCGTCTGAAAGAAATAAAGAACCTGCCATGGAGGTGGGCTGGGGAGGGGGAGGGAACCGGGGACGTTGGTGGTGGGAGATGGGCACTGGTGGACGGATGGGTGCTGGAACACTGTATGACCAAAACCCAAATATGAACATCTTTGTAATTGTATATGTCACGGTGGTATGATAAAATACTTTAAAAAAGTTATACACATTAAAAAAAAATCTCCCCATCTGTTGTGTTGCCATTAATGTACTCTGCATTGTTTATTGAGCTTTCTTGAAGTCATACACTTTAATTGTTCTTGTTGGGGGGTCAGCAAACTTAGTTGTGGTGTGTCAGGCACTCTACACTTTTGTTACAATGTCAGGGGATGCCATACCTAATGGCAGTGTTGTCTATATTGAATTCAGCCTGTAGGGTCAAATAATCCCTACCTCTTGCCTGCAATGCAGTTTTTTTTTTTTTCAGTTTTTTTATTTTTGGTATCACTTAGGTATCCCTGGGTCCTTGAGTGGTTTTTGACTTAGCAAGTTACCACCAATGAAAATGATGATAAAGGGTTTTTATTTTTAACTCTGGAAATAATTGGAAATGTTCCCCTCTTCCATCCCTGATAGGAATAGAAAGATAGAGATGGATGAACGAATAAGAATATATTTTAAGTTGGAAAAATAATTCAAAGGAATTTTCTCAAGAGTGAAAGTTGAATTCATTCTTGCAGAGGTGTGAAATGTGTGGTGTTTGGGAAGATAAGAAGGATGTGTAGAATCCTTAAAAATGAAATAAAGCTTGATAAAAAGCTAGTATTAAAGGACAAGGAGAGGGGCCAGAGCGATAGCCCAGTGGGTAGGGTTCGATCCCGGCATCCCATATGGTCCCCCGAGCACCGCCAGGAGTAATTCCTGAGTGCAGAGCCAGGAGAAACCCCTGAGCATTGCTGGATGTGACCCCAAAACCAAAAAAATTAAAAAAAAATTAAAAAATAAAGGACAAGGAAAATTGGAATAAAAAATTAGTTGTGGTGTTGGTTGTTTAATTTTGTCAGTTTTTTTCCCCATTAGACTAGGGACAGGATGTTTTGTTTCACTCATCTTATGAGTAGTAGAGTTAGAACTCTGAAGTCTGGGGCGGAGGTATAACACAGTGGGTAGGGTGTTTGGCTTTTAAGTGATCCACCAGGGTTCGATCCTTGGCATCCCGTGGTCCCCCCGAGCTCCTCCAAGAGTAATTCCTGAGCAAAGAACCAGGAGTAACCTCTGAGCGTTGCTGGGTGTGACCCAAAAGAAAAAAAAAAACCCTCCAAAGTCCTTGAAATAAACCTATTCCATAACTGGGTCTCTTTTATCATTCTTTTGTTTATAACTCATAACTCTTCTAGTTTAATTTCTCATCTGTTGTTACCTTTTTATTTTTTACTTTATTATTATTTTGCTTTTTGGGTCACACCCAGTGATGTTGAAGGATTACTTCTGGTTCAGCACTCAGGAATTACTCCTGGCATGCTCAGGGAACCATGTGGGATGAAGGGATCAAACCCAAGTTGCTTATGTGCAAGGGAAATATCCTACCCATTGTACTATTTCTCCAGTCCCTACCTTTTTATTTTTAATTTACAAAATTCTTTTTTTTTTTTTTTTGTTTTTTGGGTCACACCTGACCATGCTCAGGGGTTATTCCCTGGCTCTACACTTAGGATTTACTCCTGGCGGTGCTCGGGAAACCATATGGGATGCTGGGACTCGAACCTGGGTCAGCTGTGTGCAAGGCAAACACCCTACCTGCTGTGCTATCGCTCCAGCCCCCAAAAAATTCTTATTCACTAGTGGCAGTTGTTTCTGTTTTGATTCATTTTTAAGTTTTGGATGTAAAGTGATTAGATTGATGTGGTAATTTTTTTTTTTTTTTTTTTGCTTTTTGGGTCACACCCGGCCATGCTCAGGGGTTTCTCCTGGCTCTGCACTCAGGAATTACTCCTGGCGGTGCTCGGGGACCATATGGGATGCCGGGGATCGAACCCGGGCCGGCATGGGCGGCTGCGTGCAAGGCAAACGCCCTACCCGCTGGACTATTGCTCCGGCCCTGATGTGGTAATTTGTACATCCTAATTCACTCTTCAGTAAGGCTCTTCAAGTATAAAATTTAATTTTTGTTTGTTTTTGGACTGTAGTTGGTGATGCTCGGGGGTTACTCCTAACTTTTGCTCAGGGATTACGCCTAGTGGTGCTCAGGTCACCATCTGGAGTGCTGGGGATTGAATCCCGGTTTGCCATATGCATGGCAAGTGCCCTACCAGATACTGTTGTTCCAGCCCTAGACTTTGATTCTAACTCTAGATTCCTTAGAGACATTTGAGAGTAAAGGATAAAATTAGTTTTTTGGATACTATTTGGATTTCAGATTGTTAATGCATTGAAAATGAATGGGCAAATATGTTTTTAGGTAGTAACCATATTTGGACAATAAAATGTAACGTGGTGTCAGCATGACACCACACCCAGTGATGCTCCTGGGGGGTTTGGGGTCCATATGTGGTGTAAAGGATTGAATTTGGGTTGCCTGTGATTGTATGCAAGGAAAATCCCTTTCTGTGGTACTGTTCCTCTGTGATTATGATTGTTTTATAAAACAATCATTATTTGTAAAACTGAGAAACAATTTTGTGACCTGAAAAATGTAATTAATGTGGTTGTTTAGTCTTTCATTCTGAATATCAGAAATCAGCGATTATATAGTACCATCTCTAAATGTTTTATATTTCTTATGTTACAGTTGGTTTGCCATGAAAATGATTTGCATAATCTTGAACATGTACTCTCCGTGCTGATGGGACAGGATCCAACATGAATATAAATGATGGAGGAAGACGACGCTTTGAAGATAACGAACATACGTTACGTATATATCCTGGGACAATTTCAGAAGGGACAATCTACTGTCCCATTCCTGCCAGAAAAAACACCACAGCGGCTGAGGTGATTGACTCTCTCATAAACAGACTTCATCTTGACAAAACAAAATGTTATGTTCTAGCAGAGGTGAAGGAGTTTGGTGGAGAAGAATGGATCCTCAATCCAACAGACTGTCCAGTTCAGAGAATGATGCTGTGGCCCCGAATGGCTTTGGAAAATCGCCTCAGTGGAGAGGACTATCGCTTTCTTCTGAGAGAAAAAAACGTTGATGGTTCAATTCATTATGGCAGTCTTCAGTCATGGTTACGGGTAACAGAAGAACGTCGCAGAATGATGGAACGGGGTTTCCTTCCACAGCCTCAACAGAAAGATTTTGATGATTTATGTAGTTTACCTGATTTAAATGAGAAAACTCTCTTAGAAAACCTACGGAACCGCTTTAAGCATGAAAAAAATTTATACCTATGTTGGCAGTATTCTTATAGTTATTAACCCGTTCAAGTTTCTTCCTATTTATAACCCCAAATACGTCAAAATGTACGATAACCACCAATTGGGAAAACTTGAGCCTCACATTTATGCTGTGGCTGATGTAGCCTATCATGCAATGCTTCAACGCAAAAAGAATCAGTGCATTGTGATTTCTGGAGAGAGTGGTTCTGGGAAGACTCAAAGCACAAACTTTCTTATTCATCACCTTACTGCTCTCAGTCAGAAGGGATTTGCCAGTGGAGTAGAACAAATTATTCTTGGAGCTGGACCAGTACTTGAGGTAAATGTGTAGAAATACTTTTCTGCTCTTATGTAAGTCTTCAAATGTAGATATGAGAAAATTAAAAACAAAAGTAACATTTTTAAGTTGGTAAGGAAAATTGGAAGATGGGAAAGCGCAAAAGGCGGTGAGGAAGATTGAGGGTTCATGTGATAGCTGTGATACTGTTTTTTAAGTGTTTTCTGGATCTTAGTGATGCAAATGAGAATGATTGAAGTTAATTACATCCTCCCAGTAAAAAGGATTTAGAGGGGCATACTTTCTGTTCATTTGGCTGTGAAAGGAGATGGTTTGGGAAAACCATATATACATGTATATATACATACACGTACATATACATGTGTGTGCATATGCATATATGTATCTTTGCTGCCTAGCATCTGCACTTCATGTATCTTTGCTGCCTAGCATCTGTATTTCAGCATTAAAGTTCTAAGCCTTCGCCCTTTGTCTCTCTCTGTAGTTAAGGCAACGTGTTTGCAATAGTATTAACATTTAGTTCATTGTTGTATAGTCATCCTACTTCATACCCCAGTGCCAGTACCCTCCACCAATATTCTTTTTTTGGGTGGGCTGTGCTCAGAGTTTACTTCTAGATCTGTCCTAAGAATCACTACTTGTGGGTTTGGGGAACATATAGAGTGCCTGGATTGAACCCAGGTTGCTCTTGTGCAAGGCAGATAACCCTACCTGATGTTGGAGTATTGCTGACACATTTTATTTAAAAAGCTTTTTTTGGTTTGGGTCACACCTGTCGATGCTCCAGGGGTTACTCCTGGCTCTGCACTCAAGAATTACTACTGGCGGTGCTTGGGAGACTATATGGGATACCAGAAGTTGAACCCAGGCAAAGCAAGTGCCTGATTCACTGTACTGTCTCTTTTTCCCTGCACATTTTTTGGTATGAAACTTTATTTAAACACTGTAATTTACAAATTTGTTCACAGTACAATTGTTTCAGGTATTCAGTATTCCAACCCCAGCCCCGTCATACTGTGCCCTTCCTTCCACCATTGTCCCTAGTTTTCTGCCCACCTCCCAAGCCTGCTCCCTTAGCAGGCACATAATAATTTGCTTTATATTGATTGTTACAACATAAATCTATTAATGGTGTTGCTAAATTCGTGGCCTGAGAACTTACGGAGCTATTAGGTGTGAGTTGAGCTTGCTTTGTACTGTTTCCACTCATTGACGTTAATGGGCTTCTCCTCAGTATCCCCATCTAATTTGCTGTGCATTTACTGGGCTGTCAGCGCTGTGAAGTTCAGAGGTGCAGTGCAGCTGCACATACTTTGGAGCTGGGACAATCAGCTGCTGGGGTCTCTCTGGCATCCCTTTGAGATCAGTCACGAAGCTGGGCCCTGTCTGGCACTGGTGGGAGGTATGTGTGGGGGCTGCACATATTTTAATTGTGCTGTTTGTTTAGCTGTTGCTTTGCATTTTTTTTTTTTTTTTTTTTTTTGCTTTTTGGGTCACACCCGGCAATGCTCAGGGGGCTACTCCTGGCTCTGCACTCAGGAATCACTCCTGGCGGCGCCCGGGGACCATATGGGATGCCGGGATCGAACCCAGGCCGGCATGAGCCGGCCGCGTGCAAGGCAAACGCCCCTACCCTCTGGGCTATCGCCCGGCCCAACATTCTTTATATGTTTTAGACATAAACCTCTTGTTGGATACACGATTTAAGTATTTTTTCCCTGTTCCGTGGGTTGTCTTTTCATTTTATTGAGGTTTTCCTTTGTTGTATAGAGCTTTATGTATCTTGTTGTATTTCCATTTATGTTTACTTTTGCCTTTTGCTCTCAGACCCAAGAAATATGTCAGGGATCATTCCTATACTTCCTTTTTCGTTCGTTTGGTCATGCCAGTAATCAGGGGCTGCTTCGGTTCTGTACTCGGGTCATTCTAGCAGGGTTGCCAGGGATTTATTCCTGAGCCTCTCTTGCATGCAAACATGCAGTTACCCTTTACAGCTGTTTCTCAGGGCCACACTAGTGATACTCAGAACTTACTCCTGACTGCTCAGGGATTACTTCTGATAGTGCTCAGGGATATGCGGATTGAACCAGGGTGGACTACATGCAAGAAAAGAACCTTCATCCCTGTCACTATCTTTCTGCTCAAGTTAACTTTAATTTATACGTGTTGAAATTGTGTGTGTATGTATGGGGGGGGCCATTTTTAAATCTCCAGCTTTGTTGAAGTATGTTTGTTTATATTAATAAATATTTAAAATTATACCACCATGAGATATACAATTACAAAGCTATTAATGATTGAGTTTCAGTCATACAGTGTTCTAGCCCCCATCCCTCCACCAGTGCATCCTTCTCAACACCAATGTCCTCAGATTCCCTCCCTTCTCCCCCCAGCCTGCCTCTATAGCAGGCACTTTTATTCACTCCTCTCTCTCTCTCTCTCTCTCTCTCTCTCTCTCTCTCTCTCTCTCTCTCTGTCTCTTTCTCTCTCACACACATTGTGACTTGCAATACATACATTTAGAGGTTATTATGTATATCCCATTGCCTACGCTCGATGCTCAGTTCTAGTCTGTTGTTAACCATTTCCCACAGTTATTAGCACACTGGTCCCTTCTCTATATCCGCTAGCCTCTGACCTCCACACACTTGGGGAAGAATCCAACCATTGACAAGTCCTCCTGGTCCTTGCCTGGCCTTGCATATTAGTTTCATATATATATGTATGTATGTATATATATATATTATGTCTATATATATGTATGTATATATATATATCACTATCTATCACTATCCTCCCGTTGATCATCGATTTGCTCGAGCGGACACCAGTAATATCTCCATATGTCCTGTCTCATGCTAGTAGAGCCCAAGGGCATCTGCTCGCTCCAGGAACATAAAGAGCCTCAAACCATTATATTAGGTCATGGGAATGAACTAATATAATTGTTACTGGTATATGGCATATCAAATACAACACGGACAGCTTGCCAGGCTTGCCGTTCAGGTGGCATACCCTTGTAGTCACCTCTAAATATAGCATTTATAGATGAACCGCGTGGCCGCACAAGACGGGCTGTGATAGGCTGTCGCTGGGTGGAGTTCTGACGAGAGGGAAGTCCGGATGTGGAAAATGGCGGCCTGATGGAGTGGGGGGGTCATCTGGCTTGTTGTGCAGCTCTGCTGGGGTGGCAGGCCAGGGCTAGAACCCGCCATCCCTCCCAGGCACCTCGTGAGTGGCTGGGCACAGGGAGACCAAGTAGCAGCTCTGCCCCCATGTCTGTAAGTCTCTGGATCAGCATACCTGGGCCGGATTGAAAAAAAACTGCTGCAGGGTGGGTGTCGATGATCCGGGCAGTGATAGGCTGTCGCTGGGTGGAGTTCTGACGACAGGGAAGTCCGGATGTGGAAAATGGCAGCCTGATGGAGTGGGGGTCATCTGGCTTGTGATGTGGCTCTGCTGGGGTGGCGGGCCAGGGCTAGAACCCGCCATCCCTCCCGGCGCCCGTGAGTGGCCGGGCACAGGGAGAGCAAGTAGCAGCTGTGCCCCATGTCTGTGAGTCTCTGGATCAGCATACCTGGACCGGATTGAATATATATATATATATATATATATATATATACATATATATACGTATATATGTATATATACGTATATATATGTATATATATATCACTTGACATCCCGTTATTCATCGATTTGCTTGAGTGGGTGCCAGTAATATTTCATTTGACCCTATCATCATGTGCCAGTGTAGCCCAATGGCATCTGGTTGCTTCAGGAATACAAAGAGCCTCAAACCGTTCGTTCAGGTTTTGACGAAGAAGTCTGACCATCTTGTAGGTGGGTGGCCACGTGATCTTTTGACATCCCATGGGATCCAGTCGGTAATGGTTCTAGTCCAGCATTTGTCTCCAAATCGCATTACATGTCCAGCCCATCTGATTTTCGATGCCTTGGCAAACGAGACAGCGTCCCTGACTCTGGATCAGCGATGGAGGTCAGAACTCCAGATTCCTTCTTTCACTTGAGTGAGGCGTGATATTCCAAGCATAGCTCTTTCGATTCCTCTTTGGGAGACCCGAATAGCATTCTCATCCTGCTTTCATAGGGCCCAGGTCTCTGAGGCATATGTTAATGTAGGGAGAACAGTGGAGTTGAAAAGATGTGCCTGGAGCCGGAGGTTCTTTGTCTTTTTAGCTATTTCTTCGATGCTTTTGAAGGCATTCCATGCCGCTCTCTTCCTCCTGAGCAGCTCAGGTTTTAGGTCATTCATCATGTTGAGTTCTCGACCTAGGGACACATAACTGCTGCATTCAGAGATGTTTGTTCCATTGAGAGTGAATGGGGCCTCTGGAACTAGTTCATTTTTCATGAACATAATTTTGCTGAGATTCATCTGTAGACCTATCTTTCCATATTCTCGGTCAAAGTCAGCCAGCATTTGTGCCGCTTGGCTAATGTTTGGTGTTATTAGAACAATGTCATCAGCCAAGCAGAGGTAGTTTAGTTGCTGACCGTCTATCTTCACTCCCATTTCTTCCCATTCTAATTGTTGCATGATGTTCTTGAGGGTGGCGCTGAAGAGTTTTGGTGAAATGGTATCACTCTGCCGAACCCCTCTTTTGACAATGATGATCACTTCTTTGTAGAATGGTGAGATCCTGGTGGTGAATCTGTAATACAGTCACGAAGGATCTTGATGTATTGGGTTTGAACACCCTGTTTGACTAGGGCTTTGATGACTGCTTCAGTTTCCACAGAATCAAGGGGTTTCTTTAAATCAATGAACGTGAGGCACAGCGGCATCCTGAACTTCCTACAAACTTCAATGAGCTTGGTTACCATGTGATATATATATATATATATATATATATATATATATATATATATTCCTCAAATGAATGCAATCATTCACTGTCCTTTTCCTTCTAATTTCACTCATCATGATACTTTCCATGTCCATCCATTTATAGGCAAATTTCATAACTTTGTTTTTTCTAACAGCAGCATGCTATTCCATTGTGTAGCTATACTAAAGTTTCTTTATGCAGTTGTCTGTTCTTAGGCAACCAGGTTTTTTCCATGTTCTATTGTGGATAGTGCTGTGAAGAACATAGAAGTGCAGATGGTGTTTCTGCTGTGTGTTTTGGGCCCCCAGGCTATATTCCCAGGAGCAGTATTGCTTCGTCAAATGGGAGCTCAATTTCTAGTTTTGGAGCAATGTCTTCTTGATTTTGCCATGATCTCAGTAGGAGGCAGACTTGTCTCTTTCTATTTGGTCATTTTGGCCCTGTTTCCTCTTTGTTTCAAAAACCTCTGTGCTTCTTTCATTTTCCATTACCACCTGCTTTTTATGATAAGCAATATTTGTTTGGTGTGTCTTCTTAATTCCATTCTTTTTTTTTTTGCTTTCGTTATTTTTTCAGTGGTGTTGTACATGGGCCTTCACACTAATACTCACAACCATCTTTGAACTGTTAACATCTTAATTTCAGTAATACATGAAAACTTTTCTATAGTTTTGTTTATTCCATTTTGTAGTTTTCTTATAAAAATCATGTTATGTAGAGCCAGGTCATACATAGTATAGTGGAAAAGGCACTTGCCTGACCCAGGAAGATCTCGAACACTGCATATCGTTGCCTGAGCCCGCCAGGAGTGACCCCTGAACACAGAGCCAGGAGTAAACCCTCATAGCCAAGATGTGGCACAAAAACAAAAGAGAAAAAAAAATTGACATTTTTCAGTATCTCATCTGTTAACACGGTTGAATGTTTTATAGACCTATTTTTCAGTTCAGATAGGAAGAAAGTAGTTACAAAAATAAGTTTGAATCTATTTTTTTCAGTTTTACCTGTTTTTTTTTTCCCTTCACATGGATTTGCTGCATGAAGTCTTTTGTTTTTTTTTTCTTTTTTGGGTCACACCTGGCGATGCTTAGGGGTTACTCCTGGCTCTGCACTCAGGAATTACTCCTTGCAGTGCTCAGGGGACCATATGGGATACCAGGGATCGAACCCGGTTCGGCCGAGTGCAAGGCAAATGCCCTACCCGTTGTGCTATCACTCCAGTCCCTTTAATTTTTTAAAAAAGAAAACATTAAAGTTAAAATTAAAGGAGATAATCATATGGTAAAATTTGATGGGTTTTAAAGCCAATATTTATGTAGCATTCTATATGCAGTCCCAATGCAGAATGGTTTCACTACTATGTAAATCATACTCTATTCCTAAAATATATACATATATTCATATATATCTATACATGTTTCGGGAGGTGCTAGGGTCACCAACAGTATTAGAACAGAAGTTCTCTTCTACCTCCAAGGCCGCCAGGGAATGGATGAAAACTCATGAGTCTGGCACAGTTCAAAACGACTTTTAATAGTAGAACAACAACAACAAAATTAGTAGATCAGGCTCTGCTACCACAATCCAATAAAAAGTTCTGGTCAGAACTTAGACCATGCACGAGGGCCCAAGTCTCCCACCAAAGAGAGATCCCACCAGAAGATCCCACTAAAGTGGATGCAGTACCTCAAGTCAGTCCCCTTATATACACAGAAGTAATCCTAAGAGGCTCTTCCATGTGGGCCCTGGATGGTTGATGGTCTGACATAGAAAAAGACTGGGATGAACCCAGAACCACGGCAGAGCATGACAAGTTACCGTGGTGTATTCGATGTGCCAAAAACAGTGTCAATAATGTACCTCATTCCCAATGAATGAGGACGTTACTGGTGCCTGCTTGAGCAAATCGATGAACAATGGGAAAACAAGACAATCTTAACTTCAGGGAGGGTCCTGTCAACAAAGATCAGCTAAACACCTTCTAGAGAGTAGAAGGGTGTAGTAGGGTGGTGCCACACCCTACTACAGATCTAAAATGATTATGCCAAGGACTAGTCCCTTTCTCTTAGATTATCTCTTATATCAAAACACTGGAGAGAGAGGGAACTGGTATAAAGTAATACATCTCAGGGGCCGGAGCGATAGCCCAGCGGGTAGAGCGCTTGCCTTGCATGTGGCCGGCCCATGCTGGCCCGGGTTTGATCCCTGGCATCCCATATGGTCCCCCGAGCAATGCCAGGAGTAATTCCTGAGTGCAGAGCCAGGAGAAACCCCTGAGCGTCGCCGGGTGTGGCCCAAAAAAAAAAAAAAAAAGTAATACATCTTAAATTTCATGGGCATCATGTAGTCTGGATGGTACCCACAAGGTCCTTCTTATTTATTATCTGCACCAGTGATTCTGAGTATCTTGTTCTTTATATACTGAAAGGGTCACACTCACCTGCTTGAGGGCAAACTAGTATGATCCTTCCTATAATCTTAAACAATGGTCTCAACATCGCCAGGGTGATAAATTCTAGTCTCCTGGTAAATTCTAACTATCCCGTGTTAGGACCAGTGGGTATAAAGAAGAGCTGCGCCCAATCTAGATAACATAGAAATCATAATAGATAAAATAATAATTCAGAAGTTACTCATTCATACTCATACAGAGTCAAGGTGACTTCCGTAACTGCCACACCCTCCATCAGTGTTTACACAGAAGAGACATCTCATTAGTATGAACCCTGACTTAGGGACATAGAAATAGTTTAAAGTGTAATGAGATGAAACTGCCAAGATCCTGAGCTAACTAGGCTTGTCATCCAACATATATATGTATGCATATATATATATATATTATAACATGTATATATCATTATCTGTCTGTCTGTCTGTCTGTCTATCTATACCTATCTATCTATCTACCTACCTAACTGGCCCCTCCCTCCCTCCTTCTTCTCTCCCTCCCTCTTCTCTGCCCTCCAAGACGTGTGAGAACTTCTCATTTATTCTTCATTGCTTAAAGGAAAGAAGTTGAGTGGTGGGAAATAGGGAGAAGAGATAGATGAGAAGCAGCAAGGGTCAAGGGGATTCAGGTACATTCATGGTTTTAAGGAATGACAGTGCTAAATACCCAAACCGCAGAGTCAACAACACTGAAATCATGAGACCCAAACTTAAACAACCAAACTTAGAAAGGTGCAATGACATGCCATGTCATTGCATGGCAATGACAGGCAGGGGTTAGATGTTAGGAGAAGGAAACTGGGAAATACTGTGGAGGGTAGTTGACATTGGTGGCAGAATTGGTGCCTGAACACTGTATGTCTTAAGCCCTATGATGAATAACTTTGCAAATCACAGTAATAATAAAATGAAAAAAAAATTTTCATTTCAAAATGTCACCTAAATGGAGTTACAAAGTAAAGGTTTGTGACTGGTTTCTCATTCATTATGTCTTAGAGATTCATTAGTTCAACAGTGAATTCTTTAAAATTTTTTTTTTTTTTTTTTTTGCTTTTTTGGGTCACACCCGGCAGTGCTCAGGGGTTAGTCCTGGCTCTGCACTCAGGAATTACTCCTGGCGGTGCTCGGGGGACCACATGGGATGCCGGGAATCGAACCCAGGCCAGCATAGGCTGGCGGCGTGCAAGGCAAACGCCCTACCCGCTAGGCTATCGCTCCGGCCCCAATTCTTTAAAATTTAAACTTAATTTTTTATTGAGATAAAACTATAAAATAAGCCATTTAAAATGTAGCTTAGTAATTTATATATAAGGGCTGGAGCTATAGTATTTATATATAGATTATATATATATACCGGGTAGGTGTTTGCCTTGCTCTCGCAGCTGACCCTGGTTCGATCCCCTGAGCACCGCCAAAAGTAATTCCTGTGCGCAGAGCCAAGAGTAACCCCCTGATCATTGCCGGGTGTGACCCAAAATGTTAAAAAAATTATATATATACTTCCAAGTTGCCATCGTATTCATGCTATCCAGTATTATGGAGTATGAAACTTTATTTTTATTTTTTAAAATAATATTTTTTTGTTGCTTGTTTTTGGGGCCACATCTGGTGGTGTTCAGGATTTATTCATGGCTATAGACAAAGGGATTATTCCTGGCAGGGCTTGGGGGACCATATGGGGGTCTCAGGGATCAAACCCCAGTGAGCTCCATGCAAAGCAATCACTCTACCTACTGTGCTATAACTCTGGCTCCATAAAACAATAGGAAGTTTTCAATAATGCTTTTAAAAAACAGCACGTGGTCCATCAAACTAGTGGAAACAGTTATGTCCTTTAATGTAGTGCATTCTACGATGTGTAGGAAAGTTTGGCAGGAGGGAGAGATAGAGAGGAGAGAGAAGACATACAGAACCCGCCAAGTAGTTGAGGTGTGGGAGGGGGAGGGAGGTGGGGATATTGGTGATGGGAGATGGGTTCGGTGGAGGGATGGGTGTTGGAACACTGTAGAACCAAAACTCTACATGAGCATCTTGCAATTGTATGTCTAAAATGGTTTAATAAAATATGAAAAGAAAAAAAGCATTGTTTTAAGATTGCATAATAAAGTGTAACGTTATATAATGAAGTTTTATTTATACTAAGTAATTATAAAATTACAATTATTTTGACATAATTTTACTTTTCCTAGCCCCTTGCTTCAGTTAGCAAGACTGAAAAATTATAAGTATGTTAAGGAAATGTGGTGGTGCTTAAATGTGAAATAGAATTTTAATGAGTTTTAGGGTTTTTTTTTTTTTTTTTTTTTTTGGGGGTCACATCCGGTGATACTCAGAGGCTACTTATGGCTCTGTACTCCTGGCAGTGCTCGGAGTACCATATGGGATGCTGGGAATTGAACCTGGGTCGGCTGCATTTAAGGCAAATTACTGTTGTGGAGCCCGTATATTAGGTTTTTTTAACGTAAGTTTTTTGAGGAGTCCTCATGGCCGGTCTCAGCAAACCAGATCCTACAGTTGAGCGCTGGGAGTCAAGGAAACAGTGCTGCTCAGCTGCACAGTTCTGGGGACTCTGAGGATCACTCCGGCAGTGCTCGGGAGTTAGCAGGTTTATTCTGAATAGCATTAAATACCACTTACTCTATTACAGTGATTGTTGTCTTTAACTGAATTATATGAGTTTGAAATGTGTAATTTTCTGCTATCTCTTTAGCACATTGTTGCTTAGAGTAGCCCTAAGTAGTATTTTCCACTTTTATAAAAAAGGAAATTAATCTGAAGCATCTATTTTGACAGGCCTTTGGAAATGCAAAGACAGCTCATAACAACAATTCAAGTCGCTTTGGCAAGTTTATTCAAGTAAATTACCAAGAAACAGGCACTGTACTTGGGTAAGTAGCAGTAGCAGACTTTTTAGGGCATGTTTAGGGTTTTGCCTTTGTGCCTTTCCAAATCAAAGATTGTTTTTTGGGGAGGGAGGGGGAACTTAGGCCTCACTGGGTGTGCCCAGACTTGGTCCTGGCTCCGCATTCAGGGGTTATTACTGTACTTGGGGTATCATATGTGATGTCAGGTGTTGAACCTGGGTGGCCATGTGCACAGTAAGTGCCTTACTCCTATACTATGTGGCTCTTTATTTGCTTTACAAATTTTAACTAAGATTTTTTTATTCTGTAATAAAAAGTGTTTTTCCTTCTGGGGGTCAGCTCCCAGCATACTTGACCATGTAGTGCTGGAGTCATACCTAGGGCACCACTTGAGCAACACCCCTGCTTCTCATTTGCTTATGAGTAGCCATTGGGATCTTTATTAAATGTTTTTATTTTTTATTTTTGCTTTTTGGGGTCACACATTTGCGATGCTCAGGCGTTACTCCTGGTTCTGCAGTCAGGAATTACTCCTGGCAATGGAATCAGGGCACCATATGGGATGCCGGGATCGAACGCTGGTTGGCCATGTGCAAGGAAAATGCCCTACTTTCTGTACTAACGCTGCAGCTCCATAAATGTTTTTTTTCACTCAATTGTTTTTATTCTTTTTAGAAATGTTATAACTCAAAAATACATCTAGGGGCCGGAGCGATAGCCCAGTGGGTAGGGCGTTTGCTTCTGCGTGGCCGTCTATGCCGGCCCGGTTCAATCCCCGGCATCCCATATGGTCCCCGAGCACCGCCAGGAGTAATTCCTGAGCACAGAGCCAGGAGTAACCCCTGAGCATCGCCGGTGTGACCCAAAAGAAAAAAAAAATACATCTAAGAATAGAGTAGGCATTAAATTGAGTTAGGTGGGCTGGAGTGATAGTCCACGGATAGGGCGTTGCCTTGCATGTGGCCAACCTTGGTTCGATCCCTGGCATATCATATTCCCCTAAGCACAGCCAGGAGTAATTCCTGAGTGCAGAACCAGGAATAACCCCCTGAGCATCACCAGGTATGACCCCAAAAAGCAAAAATAAGAAAAAAAATAGTTAGGTTTATGAATTAACTGGTTGTTGCACTTGCTTTATTGCATTTTAATTTTTTAAATTATAGTCAAGGTATCACGAGTACAATAATTTGTTAATGTATATGTTTTTTTTTTTTTTTTTTTTTTTGCCATACCCGCTGATGCTCAGGGGGTTACTTCTGGCTCTGCACTCAGGAATCACTCCTGGCAGTGCTTGGGGACCATATGGGATGCCAGGGATCCAACCCAGGTTGGCTGTATGCAAGGCAAACACCCTACTTGCTGTGTTATCGCTCCAGCCTCATTGTTTATGCTTTTGATGTACAAAGTTATTTCTTTTTATAAAAAATAAATTGTACATAAAACCTAACCTCTAATTATAGTTCCTAAAGTTCCTATAGATTTTAGTTCCTATAAGTACTATGATGAGAGTTCTCTGATTTTGTCAACCTTATGGCCTTTTTTTTTTTTTCTTTGGGTCATACCTGGCGACGCTCAGGGGTTACTCCTGGCTCTGCACTCAGGAATTACTCCTGGCGGTGCTTGGGGGGGACCATACTGGGATGCCGGGATTGAACCCGGGCCGGCATAGGCCGGCAGCGTGCAAGGCCACACCCTATTATAGGCATAGACAAAGGATTATGCCAAGGACACATCCCTTCTTCCGAGATTATTTCATGTAAAACACTGGAGAGAGGGGGCTGGTATAAAGTAATACATCTTAATTTCATGGGCTTCATTCATGTAATCTAAATGGTACCCACAAGGTCCTTCTGATTATTATCTGCACCAGGGTGATTCTGAGTATCTTGTTCTCCATATATTGAAAGGGTCACACTCGCCTACATTAGGGCAAAACTAGTATGATCCTTCCTAGAATCTTTTTGTTTTTTGTATTTTTTTTTGCTTTTATGGGTCACACCGGGCAATGCTCAGGGGTTCTCCTGGTTCTGCACACAGGAATTACTCCTGGCGGTGCTTTTTTAAAAAATTTTTGCTTCTTTTTTTGGAAGGGGGCAAAATTTTTTTTTGCTAGTTTTTTTTTGACTGTGCTTATCACTTACTCCTGTCTCTGTACTCACACCAGCCAGTGCTTAGAAGCAGGGACTGTGTTGGATTCTGGGAATCAAATATGGGTATGCAAAACCTACACCCTACCTGCTGTTCTCTCTTTGACAGCCGGATTTCATTATATTTTATTATTTTCAGGTTTTTTTTTTCTTTTTTTTTTTTTTGCTACATACAGTGGTGCTCAGGGCTTGCTTGTTTCTCAGCACTCAGGTTTCAATTTGGCAGAGCTTAGGGTACCGTATAGGTGTGGAATTGCAACCTGGGTTGGGGGGTGCTACATCCGATCCACTGTAATCTCTCTGGCACCAGCAATATATATTTTTTGAGACACGTCGAGTGATGCTCTTGGCTCTGTACTCAGGAATCACTCCTTGCAGTGCTCAGGGTGTCATATAGGATACCAGGGAACAAACCTGGGTTGTCCAGGTCCAAGGCAAGTACCCTACTCACTATACTGTCTTGCCATGCTCCCCCGCTACATGAACCCTATCAGTAACATATATTGGAAAACATTTTTCTTCATTAATGTGTGAATATAGGAAAAATACTTTGTTTTAGTTTTGGATCACACCAGCTGTGCTCAAGGCTTGCTCTTGGTCTGTGCTCAGGGATTATTCCTGGTGGGCTTGGGAGACCAGATGGAGTGCCTGGGATTGAACCAGGGTTGGCCTCGTGCAAGGCAAGCGCCCTACCTGCTGTACTATTGCTCTGTCTGGTTTCAGGAGTTAGACTCTGTGTGTGTGTGTGTGTGTGTGTGTGTGTGTGTGTGTGTGTGTGTGCGTGTGCGTCGTGTGTGTGTGTGTGTGTTTGCACACATGTGCATACCTGGGATTGATCTCAGGGTCTCCTACTAGCTAAGAATGTGTTATATATAATATGTAGTTTCATACAGGTCATTTGTGATTTGACCCATTGGTCTTACTCATGCTTAGTTAACGTTAACAAGTAGCTGGGCTGATTGTCCTTCCTGAATTTGATAATGCTCTCTTCTTCTATACCTTTACATGAAAGTGCATTTTCCTTTGCCCTTTTTTGTCTACCTGTCAGATTTCAGAGTCATTTGTTAAGTCATCCACCAGATTTACTGAATGATTATATTATGCTTTGTATTTACATACTCAGGATTTCTCTCTTACATTCTTTTTCCCTTTTTAGTTGCATTTTGTTGTTATTCTTTGTTGTTGTTGTTTTTATATCCATAATATCCTGATCTTTGCTCTGTGGTAAGTTTTGTGAACTCATTGTTATATCTAATAGTTTATTATAGTTTGTAAGAGTAGGTAACATATCTCTTTCATGTTTGAATAATGTTTAGCACAGAGTCTAAATAATATTTGCACAGTAAATGAGTAATAAATTAATTCCAGAATATGGCAGTAGTATATGTAAATACATCTTTGAGTCTTTCTCTGATAATTGTGTACTGTCTAAAATATGTATATTGGTATGTTGATATTGCTGGTGAGAGATGCTGATGTTGTTGGTGAGGTCGGATCTTGAGCGAGTAGAACACTACTAGACCATGAAGAAGGTCTAGTAGAGTACCCATAAAGTAGGTCAAGTAGAGCCCCCACAGTGAAGTCTCCACAAACCACTTTGGGGGAATAATTCCCCTTTATTAGGTCCAACCAGGTATATTTATGTTAGGGAAAGTAGGGTAGGAACTCTGTATCAGCCAATTCAGGTAGTAGGGTGGGGTCTCTGTCAGCTAATCATGTAGGATGAGAGAAGGGATTAAAACAAGGGATTAAGGTAGGGGATGAAGGCAGGGTGTGTGATAAATCTAAAAAGGTAGGGTGGTGCTTCTGTACAAGGTATGTGCTTAGCTATATTAGAATATGAGCCTGGAAAAAAAATAGAGTTTGTTCATGAGAATATCTCATATGTCGTATTTTGAACATTTGATTTTATTTTAACATTTTTGATTAAAAAAAAGACTGAATTTATGAATTAAAAATGGATAGTTCAGTGTCATTCAGGATGCAATCACAGCAAGAATTGTAATGACCTGGTGTTATTCTTTATAGTTTTACATCTTTGCTGGAAAATACTTTCATATTAAGATTTTTGTTCATGTCAACGGAGTTTATTTTTCTTCTAGTGCCTATGTTGAAAAATATCTATTGGAGAAGTCCAGACTTGTTTATCAAGAACATAATGAAGCGGTATGTATTTTCATTTGTAAAATTCTGTCTGGTTGGCATTTGTGTCATGTAGATAGACTTAAAGGATTGTTGATAAATGGCCCTTTCTTTGCCATCAGTTTATACCACATGTTGTTTACATATAATTGCCATATTGTCTTGGAAAAACACTTATTTTAATAGTTTATCTTATTATTATTATTATTATTATTATTATAACACTGATTTGCAAAAGTACAAAGTTTTTTATAATTCAGTTGTTAGATTCATCATTCAACACCAATTCCACCACCAGTGTGTTTCCACCACCGAAGACCCCATTCTCATTTACCACCCACCCTCCATCCCCATGCCTGCTCTCTCTCAGGGGTACTAATTTTATTGACCGTTAAAGCACATATATGGCAATGCTATTGATAAAGTGCCTTCAAAAGCATCGAAGAAATAGCTAAAAAGACAAAGAACCTCCAGCTCCAGGCACATCTCTTCAACTCCACCGTTCTCCCTGCATTAACATACGCCTCAGAGACCTGGGCCCTATGAAAGCAGGATGAGAATGCTATTCGGGTCTCCCAAAGAGGAATCAAAAGAGCTATGCTTGGAATATCACGCCTCACTCAAGTTAAAGAAGGAA
>JAJIBD010016110.1:0-17767 GCA_021461705.1 Cryptotis parvus | reverse complement strand
TCAAATAAGGTGCTGGTCACTTTCTTCACCTTTTTTTTTTTTGGCTTTGACGGGTGGTGCTTGGGGACCTGGCCTTGGAACCACTTGTCATCACCTCCGGAGTGGTCTCCCTGGCCCCAGGTGTGAGGTTTTTTATGGGGGGGGGGGTCACGCCTGGCAGAGCTCAGGAGTTACTCCTGGCCCTGCACTCAGGAATTACTCCTGGCGGTGCTGGGGGCCATGTGGGATGCCGGGATCGAACCCAAGTCTTAGTGCAAGGCAAACACTCTACCTCTTGTGCTATCACTTCTGCCCAGGGATGAATTTCTTAAGGTGGTAGAAGATTGGGGTGCGGGATTGAAATTATGATTAGTTTAATCTCCAGTTCAGATCATTTCGGTTTTGGCCCTTAAGCAGATGGAGTTACTGAGATAGTGGAGAGACCTAAGAAGTTCAGGCCCTTTGTAACTTCTTGCTGTGTCAGGCTCATCTTCGATACTTTGTGGTTTTATGTACTTAAACGTCATTTTGCCCCTTTCTTTGGTGTTTGGGCCACATCTTGGTGCTGATGAGCCTCTCCTGGCTCTGTGCTGGGGGAAGGGGAGCGGAATTGGGTTGCTTGGTGGTGTTTGGGACGTCCGCATGCATTCCACCCATTGGGCCATCTCTCTGCCACATGTATTATAGTTTAAAGATGTCTCTGGCAGGCAAAGCGGGGAAGAAGGAATCCAGGGCTGACGGTTGGACTTGACCAAAAAGCGTGTCGGCTCTTTAGCCTGAAAGAGCTGTTTCTTCCAGCTTGAGTTGCACTTGTCTTCAGCAGTCACAGATGTGCGGCTTACGGATAGCTGAGGGAAGAACTGGCAAAAGGAAACTCCCTCAGGGAAACCCTGAAAAAAATACTGCAGGCACCTACATTGGACAATTTCTAAAGGAAGCTCTACTGCACATTCAACTAGGCTTTCAAGAAACACTGCTCAGGATATTCAATACCTCAGCTGCTTTGAGAGATTGGGTAAAACAAGGATAATTAGTAAAACACGAGCGGGACAGCTAGGAGCAGTTTGGTCCCATGAGATCTCATTGACTTCGGTGTCAATGGGAGATCAGAGAGTGGGGAAAGATTATTTTAAGAATAAATCATATCGCGGAGGGAGAATGGGAAGTGTTAGCAGATAAAGGGCTACGGAAGTGATAAGCAAAGACTTAAACTACCTGTTCTTTATAACAGCTTTATTAAAATATTCATATACTATAAATTCCTCTTTTAAAGTATACAGATCTGTGGATTTAAAAAATATTATGCAACCATCTCCATAATCAATTTTTAGAACATTTTCGTTACCCCAGAAAAGGAAACCTCCTACTTGTTAGCAGTTCGCTCGCCGTCCCGAGTGCCCGCCTCCAGCTTGCTTGCTGTTTCTGTGCCTTGTGCTGTTCCAGCATTTCATGTAAATGCAATCATATATGAATATCTATGACCGACCTGACAGCATGATATGTCCGAAGTTTTACCCATATTATGGCATATGGCAGTTCGCTATTCCTGAATAATAGTCATGTGATCCACTGTTTAAGTGTCTCCCACTGTTTCACGACTGAAGAATTCTGGTGTGACGGGATGTACACAGTTTTGTGTGGGATGTGTGTTTTCGCTGCTCCAAATTGCTAGATCATATGGTAACTCTTGTGCTTAACAGTCTGAGGAATTGTTTTGGGGACCACACCCAGTGGTGCTCAGGGCTTACTGCTGGCTCTGTGCTTAGAGATTCCTCCTGCAGGTCTGGGAATCGGATCTGGGTTGGCTGCATGCACAGCAAGAGTCAACCCCCAGGTCTGTCTTTGCGCTCTGTTTCATCATCATTGCCGTCATCATCATCATCATCATCATCATCATCATCATCATTCTCTCTCTCTCTCTCTCTCTCCCTCCCTCCCTTCCTTTATTTTTTTCCCATGGTTTTTGGGCCCTCAGTACTCAGGGCTTTCTCCTGACTGTGCTCAGGGAACCGTGTGTACAAACCCAGGTCCGCTGCATGGAAGGCGAGCATGCACCTCGCCCTACTCTTTGTACTATCTCTTACACCGCACTTTCTCTTCACTGGGAGTTTTTAACTCTTTTCGTTTTTAACTTTTTAACTCTTTATCCACTCGTCCATTGTTGGGCACTTAGTTGTTTCTCGGTCTTGGTGCAGTGAGTGGTGCAGTGAACACAGGTGTGCATGTGTATTTTCAAATTCGTGTTTTTGTGACTAGGTGGTAAGGAGTGGGGTTGCTGATCATGTGGTAGTTCTATTTCGGTTTTATAACAAGTCTCGCGTGCTGTTTCCGTCGCGGCTGCAGCAGATGGCGTTCCCGCTAATGCTGAAGGTCTTTTCACCACTTCCCAGCACCCGCAGCACTTGTTCCCGGCCTGTTCCCCACTTCCTCCCCCAGGTTCTGGTCACTGAGCTCAGGGATCTCTCTGGCATGGCTCAAGGGACTAGAGTGCTGGGATTGAAACCGGTTGACTGAGTACAAGCATGTGACTCTCTCTTTGGCCCTCCAGCCTTTAGCCTTTTTGATGGCGACCATTCTCAGTGGTGTGGGAGGCATCTCACTGTTTTAGTTAGCATGTCATACATATATGATATGATACATATCAGCTTAATGACCATACATTCATTTTTTTTTTCAAATTTTATTATACCACTTTTAGACATACAATTGCAAGATGCTCATGTAGAGTTTGGTTCTACAGTGTTCCAACACCCATCCCTCCACCCGAACCCATCTCCCATCACCAATGTCCCCACCTCCCTCCCCCTCCCACACCTCAACTACTTGGCGGGTTCTGCATGTCTTTTCTCTCCTCTCTATCTCTCCCTCCCTACTTTCCTACACATTGTAGAATGCAGTACATTAAAGGACATAACTGTTTCCACTAGTTTGATGGACCATGGTTAGCGTCTGGATAGCGAAGGTGGCGGCTAGTGTGGTGGGCGCAGTCTCATCAGGCTGCTTCCGGGACCCCCCAGAGGTGAAGGGGCCCACTCCCAAACCCCATCTGTCCTCCTGGGGGCCCCATGGTCAGCTGGGCCTGGGGAGAGCCGAGTTCCAGCTTCCTTGGGCCGTGTTTGAGGCTCTGCATGCTGGCTGGTCGCCCCAGGGCAGCTCCTGGGCAGGGCCACCAGGCTTGGACAAAATGGAGGGGGAATGACCATAAATTCATTTTCAAACGCGTTTTGGACCCTCCCACCTTGAGTTACTCTAGCGTCTGAGGTGGGAGTGTTAGGCCTTCTTATATCCTCAGACTTCTGCGTGCCAGGAACATACTCAATGTTCTAGGCGTTATTCACCTCACTCTGAGCCTTCTCAAGGTTTCTCCGGGGGTCAGTATGATGTGTACCTGTTTCTTTTGCTCTTTTGGGTTACACCCAGCAATGCTCAGGGGTTACTCCTGGTTCTGCACTCAAGAATTACTCCGCGGTAGATGGGGGACCATATGGGATGCCAGGGATTAAACCCGGTTGGCTGTGTGCAAGGCAAACGCCCTCCCCGCTGGATTATCGCTTACCCCAACCTTAACTGTGTTTCATTGCTTCAAGTGGCAGTGAGGAAAATCGCCTGTGTATCTTTTCGACCAGACATTGCTCCACTCAGCCGAACTTAATTCTGGGGAGTGAGTTGGCAGCCTCAGGTGAGAGAGCATAAGCCAGGTCAGCAGAACTTCAGACTGGTCCGGACAAATCCTTCATATTGATTTATTGAGGCATTTGCACCACACCTAGTGGTGTGCTGGGGTTGCCTCTGGCTCTGCTCTCAGGGTTCGCTTCTGGCAGTGCTCGGAGGATCGTATGGAAGGCCAGGGATCGACCTGGCTTGGCGCATGCAAGGCAAGTGCCCTGCCCTCTGTACCGTCACTCCAAAGTGGTTTGTTCTGCCTTAGTGGGAGTGTGGGGGCTGTTTCAGGGGTGCTGTTGATCTTGGAGCCTTGGATAAGACTAGAGTTTGTTAAACACCAGGAGCCTTCTCATGATTCTGACCAAGATTCAGCTTTTTTTTTTTTCCTTTTTGGGTCACACTTGGCGATGCTCAGGGGTTTCTCCTGGCTCTGCACTCAGGAATTACTCCTGGCGGTGCTCGGGGGACCATATGGGATGCCAGGGATCGAACCCAGGTCTGCCACATGCAAGGCAAATGCCCTCCCCAGTGGACTGTTGCTCAGACCTCCTCCATTACTTTTTGACTATCAGTATAGTTGCTCAGACCTCCTCCATTACTTTTTGACTATCAGTATAGTTCAAGTGAATTTTGTGTGGATAGTATATAGGTATTCTCTTTCTCTGCTCTTTGTGTTATTTCTAAGGGTTTCTAGGATAATAGATATATTTTATTAAAGAATTTTGTTCACTATAAAATGTTTCAGTAAGCAACTTTTTACATATATACATCTTTGCTTGCTTGTGTATATTTGGGAGATAAGGATTTAATGACATAATCAAGTCAGGATATGGATATTTAATGGATATTGCTGTATTGACCTTTTAAATGTATCAGTTTGCACTTTACCTGTAGATTATGAGGGTGTCTCTTCACACTGTGCTTAGTATTGGGAATCTGATGTGTTCATCTTTAGAAAATTGGAGTGTGAAAAAGCATATATATATATATTTATATCATCTACCTGTTTATTTGTTTGTTTGTTTGTCATGCCTGGCAATGCTCAGGGGTTACTCCTGTCTCTGCACTCAGGAATTACTCCTGGCAGTGCTCGGGGACCATGTGAGATGCCGGGATCAAACCCGGTTTGCCGCATGGAAGGCAAACACGCTGCCTGCTGTACTATTGCTCTGGCCCAGAAATATATTTTTAATTTTCTATTTTTTTACTTAAAATTTTTATTTTGTGTGTTCTTTGTGTTTATTTTTTTCTGCCCTTTAAAATAAAATTTTATTAAATATCTGTCATCTAGCACCATTATTTTTTCCATTTTGTTTGCTTTCAGATTTTCTGTTAAGAGTTTTTTAAAAATTTATTTATTTATTCATTTTGGGCCCTGAGCGATAGCCCAGCAGGTGAGTTCGATCCCCGGCATCCCATGTTACTCCGAGCACCTCCAGGGAGTAATTCCTGAGTGCCAGGAGAAACCCCTGAGCATCGCCGGGTTTGACTCAAAAAGCAAAAAAATATATATATATATTCGTTTTTGGGGTCACACCCAGCAGTATTCAGGGGTTACTCCCAGCTCTACTCTGAGGAATTACTCCTGGCAGTGCATGGGGGACCATACGGGATGCTGGGGATCGAACCCGGGTCAGCCGCACGCAAGGCAAACGCCCCTCCCCACTGTGCTATCGCACCGCCCCTGTTAGGATTTTTTTTTAAGGTGTCTTCAAATGAAGTGTCAAAGAAAGAAAAAGCAGTGTAACGCTTCCTTTCTCAGATCATGTGATTGGGGGGACTATAGCTTAGGAAACCTCACATGTTGTCCAGGAATTTAAATTTTGTTTTTGGATGCCACCCTGCCAAGTGCAGGCGTGCAGGTCATGAGGCTGCTCCTGTGGAATTCACCTCCGTGATGGCCAACAGAGCTCAGACCTGTGGAGTCTCGGCCCACCAGAGCACGGGCTGGTGTCTGTGAGGCACTGCTCTGCCTGAGTGACCTCCTCCGCCTCCAGATATTTGTATATTCTTGCTTTTGTTACGTTAATAGTATAGTTAAATACTGATTCATCGTTCTGACTCAGCACTTAGGAGTTCATTTTATTTAAGTTTGGTAGCGGTCTTGCTACTAAGAAAACTTAGTTGATAAAAGGTACTTTGTTACAACTCACAGCTGTCTTCCAGAAACAGCTGTGATTTGAACCCAGATCATGTGTATTCCTCACAGGACTTTGGTGAGACTGCTATTAGTTCTTCTTCAGGGTATTTCTCAGTTTCTTTAAGGTGGAATGGACTGGGCGAGGCAGATACCGTAGGGATCACAGCATGTGCTGAGGCCACAGAGAGGCTGAAAGGGCCGGAGCACGTGCTCTGTTTGTGAGCTCTGTGGGTTCAGTTCCTGGCCCCTCACGGTTCAGAGCTCAGCTGGGTGTGTCCCCCAATTGAAAAACAAACCAGCCACCGCATTTTTTTTTTTTTTTTTTTTTTTTTGCTTTGTGGCTCACACTCGGCGATGCTCAGGAGCTACTCCTGGCTCTGCACTCAGGAATCACTCCTGGCGGTGCTCGGAGGACCATATGGGATGCCGGGATCGAACCCGGGCGGCATGGGCTGGCAGCGTGCAAGGCAAACGCCCTACCCGCTGGGCTATCGCTCCAGCCCCTCACCGCATGTATTTTTAACAGCAGCACATGCTTTGTGTTCATACAAGTAGCGTGGACATGTTTGCACCCTGTCCCAATCACACTGTGATGTGTGGAGGAAGGGATTTGGCGTTTGTTAAATGCTTAAACTGTGTGCCAGGCTTTTTCATTTTTCATTTTTTATTATTTCTTTATTTCTTTATTTTTGCTTTTTGGGTCATGCCCGGCGATGCTCAGGGGTTACTCCTGGCTCTGCACTCAGGAATCACTCCTGGCTGTGCTTGGGGGACCATATGGGATGCCGGAGATCAAACCCGGGCCAGCGTAGGCCGGCTGCGTGCAAGGCAAACGCCCTACCCGCTGGGCTATCGCCCCGCCCCGCTTTTTAATTTTTTAAGTTTCATTTTTGGGACCACACCTAGCTCTGCCCCTGTTCCACATTCAGGGATCTTGTGGAGATCAGGGGACCATAGGGGGTGCTGGGGATCGAATCCCAGTCAGCTGCGTGCAGGGTATATAACTATATACTGTATACCCACTGTATTATCTCTTCAGCGCACTAGGGTTTTACAAAGTATCTCAACGAATCCTTCTGACTTCTCATGGTGAAAGATTATATGGATACTTTAATGTAAAAGAGATAATTTTTTGGGTGGCCACATCTGGCTGTGCTTAGGGCTTACTCCTGGCTCTGCTCAGGAACCACTGTCTCTGCTCAAGAATTAGTGTCTGTCTGGCCCCTGGAAAGGCCGTTATCAACATTCTTAAATGTTGAGGATATTGGAAGCAGAATTGAAAATGTTCAGTCCCTGTTTAGCTAATTTCTTTTGACGTGTGTGTGTGTGTGTGTGTGTGTGTGTGTGTGTGTGTGTGTGTATCTGTATAGAGAATTCTTAAAAAGCTTGTTGGGATAGGCACCTGTGAGTAAGGGAAAAACCCAGATACTGGTTAATTCTGATGATACATGAGAGGCTTCAGGAAAGAAACAACCCAAGACCTCGTTTCCCACCAGCAGCTGCCAGAGTGACCCAGACGAAACTTGGAGTAGCCCCTGAGCATTGCTGGGTGCGGTGCCCAAACGAAACAGACAAAATACCCGTTGCAGATCTCAACAAATGTTAGGAGACTTGAAACGACTGGATTTATAACAGTGAAAATGGTGTGGGAATGTGCGTGAGAAAATATTTTCAAGCCTAAAAATTGACTAGTACTATTTCACATTTATTGGGTACCAGCTACAAGCCTCAAACCTTACTATGAGGAAATTTCACTGATATAGAAATCCAGGAGTTAGATCTCTCTGCCTCTAAACCTCCATTCCCGCTGCGTCCTCTAATACTAGCGTGCCTGTGACGAGGTTTGATGATATCTGTCATTTTTTCATTATGATCTTTATATAAATACTGTGTAATGCTGAGTCAAGCAGTTGACCACAATTTTATTTTATTCTTTTTTTTACACAATTTTATTTTCTCAAGTAGCTTTTTCTTTGAGTTTATAATTTTAATTTATTATTATTATTAGCGTTGTTAGCATTATGATTAGCTTTTATGGGCCACATGAAGCGGTGCTTAGGGTTTACTCCTGAGTATACTGAGGGATCACTCTTGGCAGGGCTCAGGGGCCCATCATGGGTGCCAGGGATTGACCCTCACTGGGCTCCATCAAGGCAAATGCCCTTCCTGCTAAAACAGCACTCTGGCCCCTCTTATTTATTATTTATTTGGGGGGTCACACCTGGCAATGCTCAGGGGTTACTCCTGGCTCAGCACTCAGGATTGCTTCTAGTGGCTCTTGGAGGGACCATATGGGATGCCGGAGATCCAACCTGTGTTGGTCAAGGCAAGGCCAGTGCCCTACAGGCAGTACTTTTTGTTCCTTTCCCGGCAGCCCGTATGTGGTCCCTGGCCCCTCTTATTTTCATTTGCTATTTTTACTCTGTTCTTATGACAGATTTATCCCCAAAATTCCTGCAGTTCCTTAGTGCATCGTGCTGTTATTTTTCCATATCGTCAGGTGTCTGTAAATGATATGGTGCGTTTTTTTTGTTTTGTTTTGTTTTTTGGGTCACACCCGCGATGCTCAGAGGTTACTCCTGGCTCTGCACTCAGGAATTACTCCTGGCAGTGCTCGGGGGGACCATATGGGATACCGGGATCGAACCCTGGCCAGCAGAGGCTGGCCGCGTGCAAGGCAAACGCCCTACCCGCTGGGCTATCGCTCCGGCCCCTGGTGCGTTTCTAAAGGAAGCTCATTTCTTGGGTCCCGGGTTCTGTCGCTTAGCTGATCATGAACTTGCTTTTTCAAAAAAACTTATTTGCTCCTCTCTGGTTGCTTCCAGAGAAGTCTCAGGACTGTGTTTCAAATCTAGGATTCTTAAAATGTATCATAAGTACATTCCTGGTGACCTTGTTCTGTTTATACATGAATGATTGTTGGAATTAATTTTCTTTCTTGAATAATGTTGGAGTTAATTTTAAGTATTGAAATTTTTTTTTTTTTTTTCATTTTGGGTCACACCTGGCAATGCTCAGGGGTTTTTCCTGGTTCTGCACTCAGGAATTACTCCTGGCGGTGCTCAGGGGACCATATGGGATGCCGGGATCGAAACTGGGGGACCATATGGGATGCCGGGATCAAACCCAGGTCGGCATGGGCCTGCCGCGTGCAAGACAAGGCAAACGCTCTACCCGCTGGGCTACCGCTCCAGCCCCAAGTATTGAAATCTTTATTGCCTAGTTTCTTGCTTTTTTTTTTTTTTGCCTTTTCGAGTTATACCTGACAATACTCAGGGATTACTCCTGGCTCTGCAATCAGACGGTGTGCGGGGACCATGGGCTGGGGATTGAACCCGGGTTGGTTGTGTGCAAGGCAAACACCTTCCCTGCTGTGCTATCGCTCCGGCCTTGATTCTTGCATTCTTGTTGGCAGAGTTGGTCCTGATGTTGTGTATAAGTCTGCCCAGTTTTCAGCTCTTTGGGAGTCTTCTGGTGTCATACTTATGTCCACAGCATGCTGAATGTTTTTTTCCCCTTTTTTATTGGGGGTGGGGGTGAGAAGGGGTCACACCTGGAGTGCTCAGGGTTTTCTCCTGGCTCTTTGCTCAGGGCTCACTCCTGGTGCTGTGCAGGGCCTGTATATGTGGTCGGAATGGACGGTCCTCCTTCACCTCTGCATGCGCTCTGGGCCAGAATTAGAAAATACTGATTAGTGTTCATTATGGAATGGAATATGAACCGGTGTTTAGATGCCCTTGAAGAAGCTTGTAATGCACAGATTAAAAACATCACAAACATGAAGGCAAATCTACTTCTAGTGAACTTTAGAAGCATTTTTACTCCTAAGCCCTCTTGTGTTTGGGGTCACACCCAGCAATGCGCAGGGCTTACTCCTGGCTGTGTACTCAGGGCTCATTCCTGGCCGGCTCAGGAGACCAGGGATCGAGCCTGGCTCAGCCACATGCAAGGCCAGCCCTTTACCCACTGTATTATTGCTCCAGCCCCATATTTTTGTCTTTTTAAATAAAGAAGTTTGATAAAATACGGAGCTTATGTAACTTATAAACTGGTTGAGCAAGTTCTTGGAGTTTGGAGTAGACGTTTTTCCTCTGTAGATGTTAACAAATTTAGTATCTTAGGAATCTAGGCCATTGGATTTGTTCTTGGAAGCGCATTTTACGAAAACTAGTTTAGTAGCATTTTTACATTGCTGTGTCTCCTTTTGCACGAATGAATAGTTCTTGTCATAGGTGCTGTTTAAGACTGGTACATGAGTAGAAAAGATGAAGAACAATGTATACCATAGTTATTTGGAGAAGTAAATGTTTTAAACTATTCTTAAGTGAATCTGGTTTTATAAACTTGGTTTTGCTTTACTTCAGTTATGACTAATAAGTATTCCTTCTAGAAAAATAAATTCCATTTTAATGGGATTTCTTTTCCCCTTTCCTTTCCAGCTCTCCCTTTTCTTGCTTTTCTGATGACCAGGGGTTGTATACTGTGTGGGAGGTGGGTTTGTTGAGGGATGGGAAGTTAGGTTGGATCCCACTTAGGGGCTGTTCTTGGCTCTGAACTCAGGAGTGATCCCGAGAGGATCATGTGTGGTACTGGGGATAGAATGGGCCAGGCCTTCCCCTTCTGAACTCTCTGGCCGTTGTTGGAGTATGGTACTGCTCCCATATAATTGGATGTCGGTGAACAGGATCGCTCCATTCTTTTTTCTTAGGATTGCCTTAGCTATTCAAGTTTATTTATTTATCCACACAAATTTTAGTAATGTTTGCTCTATATCCTCAAAGGCTGTCATTGGGATTTTGATGGTAAGTGCATCATATCTGTATAATACTTTGAATATGATTGTAATTTCGCCAATGTTATTTTTCCAGCTCATGACCATGGGCTCTCTTTTTTTTTTTTACCTCTGCATTATATTCTTATTGTTATCGTCTGCTTACTTAGTTTATTTAAAAAGTGTATTCCTTTAGAATTATGCTTCTTTAGCTTTTGTTTTGAGGCCATGCTCGGTGGTGCTCGGGGCATACTCCTATGTTTGTGCTCAGGGATCGCTCTGGCAGAGCAGGGAAACTGGATGTGTCGGGACAGAGCCGGGGTCACTCGTGCCTGCTGGACTCTCTCTGCCCCTGCTTTGGCTCTTTGCTTTGTCTGTTTTAAGTTACCGTGGATCATTCCAGCCCTGCCCTTCCCTCTTCCCCGTGAATCTCGGGCTTGCTGCAGCTTCCAAGTTCTTAAACACTTCCCTAATGCAGGTCCCCGGTTCTCTTATAACTGTCATATTTTCTTTTAGTAGTAGTTTTGGGTTTACGCCTTGAAATACTCAGGTGTTACTCCTGGCGTGATGCTCTGAGGTTGATCCCCGTGGCCCAAGGGACCGTACAGTGCTAGGGCAGGAACCTGGGCCTCGTTCCTGCATGGCGGCCGCTCATGCCCTTCGGTGCTCCCGGCTCTGTTCTTCCTCTTACACCCTCATACGTTGAGGCCCGCAGACTTCCGTCTTGGCCTTTAGCTGTTTCCCTTCTGTCGATCTCAACTGTAGGTGAATCAGGTCAGCCAAATATTTTTCTTAGAGTAACTTTGACAAGATAATCTAATACTTTTGTTGTTCATGAGTGTAACTTCTCTTCATGGATCTAAGGGGAACCGACAAGGTTAATGGGTGAACTTGGGGAAATCCTGTCCTTGTGTAATAGACACAGGGCTTGAGGACCGCAGCTCACAAACGCCTGGACCTTGCTTAAATTTTGCCTTTTCTCCGCCTCGCCCCCCATTTTGTCACTTAGCTCTGGACTGGTGATGTCTCCCGTGTTCGGGCTCTTCTGTTGGCGTAGAGCCCACCTTTTCCTTCAGTGGCTCTCCAGTCACACCTGTCGTCTTGTCGTTCTGTAATACGGTTTTTGTTTCTTTTTTGTAAGCTTAACCATGCTGCTAGTCCAGGCATGCACTCTGTGTGCATGGCAAAGGACAGTGTAGGGGCAAGGCGGGTCTTTTGCGTCAGAATGACCGCACTTTACCACTCCCTTGCTGTGCGATTTAGGGAAGGTCTGTGACTGAACTTTAGTCCCTCTTTTGTGGGTACGGGAAATCCTACTCACAAGATGTACTGAGGTTAATGTATGTGAAGGAAGGGTCCTGAAGCCAAGGAACTCAAGTCAAAGTTGGATTCCCTTTCTTTGTTTCCTTAATTAAGGTGGAAGGCGAAGGGTCGGCTTCCTGTGCTCTGATCTTTGTCTCGTCAACACACACAGCAGGTTGAGCACACAGAGGAGACTAATTAGCTTGTTAAATAAACATGGAGAACATCCTATGTGCCTCGTTTTTGTGTTAAATGCCAGAACTCATAAATACAGGGGCAGGGGCGGATACAGGCTTGCTGCTGTCATGCTGGAGCTGTGCGTGAGCTGTGAGTGTGTGGCGGATTCTGTGGAGCCCGGAAAGGATGGTCTTCGGCTTCCACTGGCCTGGGTGGGCCTTTTTCATTTTAATTGTTTTGTTTTGTTTATTTATTTTTTTTTTTTTGTGCCACTCCGGCAGTGCTCAGGGGTTACCCGGCTCGTGCTCAGGATTCACTCCTGTTGGTGCTCAGGGGATCACATGGTATGACGGGTATCCGCTGCATGTGGCAAATGCCCTCCCCTGCTGTGCTGTTGCTCCAGCTCAGGCAGGTCTTGAGACAGTTTGTTGCTGGAGTTTAATCCCCTCCCCGCTTCAAGGATATGTGGTTTATATACTAGACGATTCACCCACGTTAAGAGGAGAATGATTTCCGCTTCACGGATAGGATTCGATAGTATCACTGCATTGGCACGCCGACCATCTACTCCCAGAAGGGTCCTTGTGCCATCGTAGGCTCACAGGGAAAGGAGGAGAGAGAGTCGATCCTACTAAGCTTCGGAAGGAAGCCCGGGTCCCCGGGAGGGAAGGCAGCTGGCTCAGTGGAGTCAGGCATCAGTTTTGAAGTCCAGTTATTCATGTGTAAACAGTTTTTGTGACGCTCTTTTCATAGTCACTGAGTCATAACTTAAAAATAAGATTATGTGGATCACGGCCAATCTAAATCCCTTTCAGAATGGTGTGTTCTTTTGAAAAGGAATTCTGTTTTCTCCTTTGAGAACACGGATCTTCGCTTGGTTTGCCTGTCCTGAGACTTACGGGCGCAGGACTTTCAACTCTTGAGTACTGAAACGTCTGATGAGCCGAATGTAACTTGAGGTGGTAAAATAAAAGAGTATCTTCAAAGGGGCATTGTGGAGAAAAATGCTTCCGGTTGCAGCTAAGCCTAATTGCTGTGCAGTCCTGTGAGAGGACGCTGACGGCCGTTCCCTCTTCCAGGTGTAATGGACAGGTAACAGAGCGCTGCGCGCTGACCTGAGGGGGCAGAATGACCGAGTGCTTCCTGCCGCCCACCAGCAGCCCTGGGGAGCATCGCAGGGCGGAGCACGGCAGCGGCCTGCCCCGAACCCCCAGCTCCGAGGAGATCAGTCCCACCAAGTTCCCCGGCTTGTACCGCCGGTGAGCCCTCCCCTCCCCACGACAGCCTCCACGAGCCTCCTGATGTAGTGTCTGACGATGAGAAGGACCATGGCAAGAAGAAAGGAAAGTTTAAGAAAAAGGAGAAAAGGAGTAAGTGCCGTTTGGTTTTTCCTTCTGTGCTTTCCCAGTGCCCTGGGTAACCTGGCAGGTGGCTTAGCTGCAGACAGACAGACTCCTGTTTGAGATTTCTCTTCCGACATTTCAGGTCTCGGTTAGTGAATACGAAGCATTATGTTTTAAGGTCTTAATCTCAAAATCAAATATTTTCACAAGTGGTAAAATTTTCAGGAAGGTTCTTGGAAACCATTTACAGTAACCTATAAAAAGTGATACTGAAATTTTGGCCCTTTTTTGGGAGTCTTTTTGAGGGGGGTGGGGCGGGAGGTTGTTTGGCTGCACCTGGCTGTGGTCAGTGGTCAGTGGTCACTCCTGGTGCTTGGGGGCCTTGTGTGGTATTGGAGTTTAAACCAAGGTTAACTGTACAAGGGAAGCACTTACCCATACTCTCTCTTTGGCCCAAAGTCTAACTCTTTGCTAGTTGTGTCAGCCGCTTGGAATACACATTATTGAAGGCACTTGAATGTTTATTCATTTCTTCTAAGCAAATACCGTGACACATTACGTTTATAATCCCGTTCATAGGAGAATTAGTCAGTTAAGCACAGCTCTCTAGTATGCTAAAGTAAGGTGAGTTATTTCAAATGTTCTTTTATTTCTTTTTGTTTTGTTTGTTTTGTTTTTTGCTTTTTTGGGTCACACCCGCGATGCTCAGGGGTTACTCCTGGCTCTGCGCTCAGGAATTACTCCTGGTGGTGCTCGGGGACCATATGGGATGTCGGGATCGAACCTGGGTCAGCTGTGTGCAAGGCAAATAACCTTCCGCATCGCTCCAGCCTTTTTTTTTTTGCCCTTTCAAAGGGAAACCCCCCCACCCCCCAAAATTTCCAAAGGTAAATTTCTTTCATAGTAGTGGGATACTTACTGCCTGATTTTCAGCTTAATAGAAACATGTTTCCGTTTGTGTCTAGATTCTTTGTTGTTATTTTGTTTTCTTTTTTTGGTTTGGGGCCTTACCCAACAATGCTCAGGGATATAATTCCTGACTCTGCTCTCCTGGCGGGGTTTGAGGGGACGTATGGGATTATGGGATGCTGGAATCGAACCCTGCTTGGCCCCAACCAGGCAGGTACCCCCCCAACCCCCCGCTTTACTATCTCTCTGGCCCCGTGTCTGTTTTTTTTTGCTGAGTGTTAATGTTTGCTAGATTCGTCCATGCTGTTTGTTGGAATTTGTTGCATTAATGTAATAGAATTTATTCATTTTACTGTTCCTGGTTTTGTGAATTTTTGTTTTAATTTTTTTTAATGTTATGCATGTTTAAATCTGGTTCTGAAATTGTTTGCTTGTAGGCTATGCTTATTTCAGTTTTATTAGATCTTGCAAAAACAATTTTCTTGAGTAGTTGTACTAGTTTACACGTCCATGGGCAGTGTCTGAGGACTCCGGTGGCTTTTCATCATGGTGTTTATCCTCTTAAGAATTTCACCATTCTGGCTGTTGTAGGAGTTTGTGGCATTTTAATTAGGGGGTAATGTATGAAATATCTTTAATCTTTGTGAAATATGTTTAATCTTTTTATCTTTAATCTTCATAAAACAGCTTTGAGTGTAGTTGGCTAAAGAAAGGGAGAGTTATTACGAAACAGCAAAACCGAAGTTGGGTAACCCTGCTGACAGAAAGCAGTTAGTGTGTGCGCACAGGACGGAGATGCAGGCAGGAGGCTGGCGGCTTCCCACACACCCGATCAGCGGCGACCTTGCTGGCTCTTCCACCCAGCGGAGGCGCGGTCCTGCAGTGTCCAGAAGGGACGGACTGTGGGAGCAGGAAGTGTGATAGACGACGAAGTGCACCGCCTCACACTACGGTTGTGCGGAGTGCCTCGTGTATTTGCCCCAGATAGGGAAAGAAACCCAGGCTGGCTCAGTTTAGTGAATTATGAATCCATTATTTAGATGGTCTGAAATGCTCCATTTGCATTTGCAGGTGAGGGTGTAGCTGAGCAGCCAAGTGCGTGTTCGCGCGTGGTGGTAGGTTCTGGACTCGATTCCAGCAAAACACACACACACACACACACACATACACACGCTCTTTTTCTGTTCGTCCTTCGTGTTGAGCTTTTCTTGTTTATGATGCTTGGCTTGCCAAAATTTGACTTTTACATAGAAAATCTAGCGAGTTCTACGTTGTGCTATTGCAAAAATAGCACGGCTCCCTCTGGTCGGGAGAGGTCTCTACAGCATGGCATTTAACCCACTTCCAGCAGGGGAGTTCTTGGCAGAGTTTGGTCCTAATGTGAAAAGCTGGGTAGCATGTGCCAGGCGATACCTCTCTTGTGGTCTGGTTTGGAAATAGCCGGTGGTCAGACCCCAGATAAACCCCGCGTGTGTTCTCTGCTTTTCCCGGCAGCGGAGGGCTATGCCGCCTTTCAGGAAGATAGCTCTGGCGACGAAGCCGAAAGCCCTTCTAAGATGAAGAGATCCAAGGGAATCCATGTTTTCAAGAAGCCCAGCTTTTCTAAAAAGAAGGAGAAGGACTTTAAGATAAAAGAGAAACCCAAAGAAGAGAAACATAAAGACGAAAAGCACAAAGAGGAGAAGCATAAAGAGAAGAAGTCCAAGGACTTGGCGGCTGACGTTGTCAAACAGTGGAAGGAAAAGAAGAAAAAGAAGAAGCCGATCCCGGAGCTGGAGGTGCCGCAGGTCGACGTCCCAAATCTCAAGCCCATTTTTTGGGATCCCTTTGGCTGATGCTGTGGAGCGGACCATGATGTATGATGGCATTCGGCTGCCGGCAGTTTTCCGTGAATGTGTAGATTATATGAGAAGTATGGCATGAAATGCGAAGGCATCTACCGAGTTTCAGGTACGGGGCGCGGCGCTGACTAGAGGTGTAGGGGTGTGACGAAAAGGCGTGAGCACGGCTGGGGTGTAGACAGCAGTAGCTCCCGGGCCCCGTGCTGCCCGAACGGGCACTGCGGGACCAAAGGCACCACCGGCTGGCCCTGGTGGCCTCCAGCATTGATGGGTGGAGCGTCACGGAATCAGGCCCAGCCCTGAACTTTGGAGATGCACCAAGTGTCTGTAAAAACAAAGCTGGGGGCCGGAGTAGTAGGACAGCGGGTAGGGCGTTTGCCTTGGCCGCTGACCTGGGTTCGATCCCGGCATCCCATATGGTCCCCGAGCACTGCTAGGGGTAATTCCTGAGTGCAGGACCAAGAGTAACCCCTGAGCATTGTGGGGGTGTGACCCAAAAAGAAAAAAAAAAAAGCGCCAGCAAATGACTTCATTTCCATTTTCCAAAGGAAGGAAAATATGAACTTGTGAGAATGGTAGCACGGGTCCTTAGCTTCATTCGCTTCCGCTTTCCAGATGAGCCGAAGTTCCCCAAGTGCCCGTGTTCAGATGAATGTCCGTCTGATGCTTTCGCATTCCTCCCGTTAGCAGATATGATAAGCCGGATAGAGCCTGGTGGGCGCCGGCCACTCTGTTTCTCTGACCTTCCCTCTCCGAGCAGAGATGGGGGTTGTGAGGGAGATCAGCTGAGAGGGAAGGAAATGCAGGTTCAAGGCATCTCTTTTGTTCTGCTTTTCTTTTTGTTTGGGGGGCCACACCCGGCACTGCTCAGGGTTTCCTCCTGGTTCTGTGCTCAGGGATCACTTCTAGTGGGCCTGGTGGGCCATATGGAATGCCAGGGATGAAGGTGGGTTGACCATATGCAAAAGCAAAGACCTGCTGCTGTATAGCATTCCAGCTCCCCTAAAGATGTGTCTTGACTGAGCTCAGCTAACAGACATGAAATGTTATTTGTTAAAAAAAATATTTGGTTAGGAGGCACACGGCAGTGCTCAGGGATCACACCCAGATGACGGAAATGGATTTCCGAGGGTCGAACCCGGTCAGCAATGTGCAAGGCAAGCGCCCCCCCACTGTGCTGTTTTTTGGGGGCGGCTGGTTTTTAAAGCCATCCTGCTTCCCTCCTTCCCAGAACTTTACGCTAGCACTACTTTCCTGATCCCAGCGGTTTGTTTAATTAATTTTTTAATATTTTATCATCCAATACAAATCCCACCACCAGGGTGTTCCTCCCACCAAAGACACTCCCCCACAGGCCCCCCCGCTCCCTCAGCTGGCACCAATTAAATTGGCCAGTGCAGCCCACTATGGCAGTGGTATTGATCAAGTCGAGACTCCGGGTTGGTTTGTTTGTTTCTCTTTTCTTTTCTTTTCCTTTCCTTTCCTTTCTTTTCTTTTCTTTTCTTTTTTTTCTTTTCTTTTCTTTTCTTTTCTTTTCTTTTCTTTTCTTTTCTTTCTTCTTTTTTTTTTAATATTTTATTACACCGCCATGTGATATACAATTACAAAGATGTTCATGTTTGGGTTTCCGTCATACAGTGTT
>JAJIBD010016109.1:0-22268 GCA_021461705.1 Cryptotis parvus | reverse complement strand
ACACTTTGAACAATAGTTTAAGTTGAGGCTCTGTCCAAAGCATGATATAAAGTGCTGTACACAAGAGTATGCAATGTAAAGTATCATTGTTGAAGGAGTGTTTACCTTTTCATCATGCAGTTCAGTTTCAATAATTTTCTACAGTAAATACATGGATATTCACAATTAACCTTTAGACATTCCCCTTAAATGATGTGAAACTTTCTACAGTGATAAAGAGTAACTACAGTATAAATATTTCTATTCTAAACTGATACAGAGATATTATTCCTTGTCAACAAGTGTACCCATTAAGGATGCCAAAGATTGTCCATTAGCAAACATTATTCCAGGCACTACTCTATGTGTTTCACATAGTTTTAAAAGTCCTTAGGTAATATGAAGAAGTCAGTATTCAGTTCTAAGGAACAAAGTCTCATTTTCTAAATGTGCCAGACAGCGTCAGTGCTACAGAAAATAGGTGAAAGAAGTGACAACTTGTATCCCATCATAATCTGCCTCCTAACCACAACACTCTGACTCTCTTACTCCTCATTATTTCATGTGACCAGACATGATAAGTGATATCACTTCAACATAGCTGCAGGAAGAATCTCTGCTGTCCTTTGCCTTCATGATTGACAGCAGGATGACATGTATTTTTTAGTGACTGTGACTCTCAGGGTCACTGGTTCTATCTCTCCATGTTCTTTAAGTTGGAAAGTGACTGATCATTAATGGAGACACCAGGAGTAAAGTAACAATTTATGATCAACAGAGAACTTGAATTAACACAGGATTTAACTTTTCAAGACCCTGGTCCTTTTTTAGGTAAATAAGACCAGACTGAGTTCACAAAGTGTGTGAGATAACTGTGTGAGAAGGTTCATTTTATAAGTGTTTTATATATATAGTCCCAGAGTTTGGAGATTTATGAACCTTGGAGATTTAGTACAAAAAACACTTAGTTTGGGGAAAGATAAATACAGACCCTCCTATTGACTGGATTAAGTCCTAGGCACATAGTGCTGAATATTGGTGACCACTATGCAATTTAAATGTCAATATGGGTTGTGATCGAGGCTTAGTCACTCTTTACCAGTGGAAACCGGATATGAGACACACAGCAGTACAAGACTGTGAATTAGACCTCTTCTGACCTTCTGCGATACTAGAATAATAGAAGAAGCATGTATGAAACTTACTTAGAAGAGGAAATGCACCTGATCCTGCCTGCTCAATGCAGTAATGTGGTCATCATCAACAGACTCCTAAGGTGGCTGCAGGCAAGAAAGATAGGTCCAATTTACTCTTAGACACCATCACAGAAAAATTATATCAATCAGACATCATTAATATCTCATAAACACAGAAACTTTGGATGACAAAGATAACTCATAAATGAAAGATCACACATCCCTAAAGCACTGAGTTAGGATTTCAAAACTCTTCTATCCTGTCCATGGGTAAATTCAGGAAATTTCTCCTCCACTGTGGGGAGCTATTATGTGTTTCTTCAGACTCTACAGTGTTATGCCTTATGCCTGTATACAAAATTGAGGTGGAAGAGATTGAATGAGAGAGGGGTGAATATTTGATAATGAGGGTCCAAATTACACTCCCTGTGCTCTACACTTGCTTAGTGGGTGCTTACTTGGTGCTGTGTGCCATGGTCATGCAGAAAAAGGATCTTATTGTCACATATAGTTTTCTCTCTGAGTTGTGTCTAAGTCTCACTTTTTCTCTCTGTCATGACTGTTTCTCTCTCTCTCTTTCATTTTCACTTGTTTATTTTCAGCCATACTCACTGGCACTAAGGGCCTCTTCCTGGCTCTGTGATTGGGGGTCTTTCCTGGTGGTGTCCAGGAACCAAAGGCAATGCTGAAAATCAAACCAGGTTCACCATGTACAAGACAAGTGTCTTTGCTCTTATCCTATCTTTCCACCAACCCTCCCTTTATTTTTCTTACTAAGTGAACAGTGATATCATACACACACACACATATACACACACACAGAAAAACTGTTGAGGAACTGAGGAATCACAAATTTTATCATTTACACAAGCAAGAAATTATCACACAGCACGTGTGCATGGATGCATGTACAGACGTCTATGCACTCAGAGACACAAATTTCTGCCTCACATTTCCAAGCTCACTCTGATATCTTCAGTCTTCGGTAGCTCAAGAACCTTCTAATCCAGTTTGAATTGAATCCAGTTTGCATGTCCTCAGCTTCTGTCCTGCTTAGCCAGAACAAAACAGCAGGAGGAAGCTGCTGAGCTTTCTGTGTCTCCAAACCATCATCTCCTGAGCTTTCTGTGTCTGTCCTTGACCTCCAAACCAATAAAGATACCATTTTATAAACCTCATAGAGGACTAAGTCAAAGTCCCTAAACTCCTGGTGGAGGAAAGAAAAGTAATTGCCTCAGCCCGATTAGACCTTGGGGACAAAGTTGAACAGACAGACACTGGGGGACAGAACTGCTCAGGTCACCTGAGAGAGTGTCCCTGGTATTAAGTTCCAGAGGTATGCCCCTGGAACTTAATTGACTTCTTAGTTCCAACTGGGCACAGGAAGGGCTGAGCTGGTTTCAAAACACCAATGCAGCCATTGCACGTGGCAGACAGGGCTGGATGTGGGGCTGCCAGGCACTCATAGTCGTCCCTGAATAAATAAAGTCATTTCCTTGTTTCTGAAGCTATGATGTTTAGATAATGATTTTTCTTATAAAACTTTGTTTACTGTTTTATTAGATAATGCATGTTAAAACACACAAGGACATGATATATGTTGATATATGTCCACCGTTATAATAAATTTCACATATTACAACAAATGATTCATACTGCTTAGTAATGGTTATTGCATTAGAATTGGCATTGATCCAATGAAACTTTCAATTGATTAATATATTCATATTTATTAAGTCCTGTGATCATATGCTTTCCTTACACAACAGTACAACGATGTGACATAAATATCCATTAACCTGGTCAGGTGAATAATACTCCCCATATTTAAAAATATAAACACACATCATCATCAGAGGCAGATCAGAGGTGCATTCAGACTTCTCAGACAGTTTATAAGTACATGATCCTTCTAAAGTTTTCCTTCAGAAAGAGAGAAATATAGGGAACTCGGCTCGCCCCAGGCCCAGCTGACCATGGGACTCCGGGAGGACAGATGGGTTTTGGGAGTGGGGCCATCACCTCTGGGGGGTCCCGGAAGCAGCCGGATGAGACTTGCCCACCACACTAGCCACCACCTTCGCTGTCCGGATGCTGGGATACTACCTCACGACCAGATTGACAGAGCAAAACCAGTTCGAGCCCAGGTAGGCGGCTCCCAGAAGCGGGAATCACTGGGAATTCGTCAGATGGAGTCAGGGGTCGGCCCTTCCCTGCTCCATTTTGTCGAGCCTGGTGGCCCTGCCCAGGAGCTGCCCTGGGTCCACCAGCAAACAGAGCAAAACCAGTTCTAGCCCAGGTCGCACGGCCGCAAGCAGCCGCATGGTCCATTAAAATAGTGGAAACAGTAATGTCCTTTAATGCACTGCATTCCATGATGTGCAGGAAAATTTGGCGGGAGGGAGAGATAGAGAGGAGAGAAATGACATACAGAACCCACCAAGTAGTTGAGGTGTGGGAGGGGAGGGAGGTGGGGGCATTGGTGATGGGAGATGGGTTTGGGTGGAGGGATGGGTGTTGGAACACTGTAGAACCAAAACTCTACATGAGCATCTTTCAATTGTACGTCTAAAAGGGTGTAATAAAATTTGGGGGAAAAAATAAAATACCATCTGAGTTTGAAAAAAAAGAGAGAGATATAGGAAGACTGCATTTATTTGCATGACATATATATATGTCATGCAAATATATATATATATATATATATTTATGACACCAAAATCCAATGTCAGGCAAAACGTGGATCAGGAGGTCATACCAAAAGTGGAAATTACCACAAATGTGGGGGAGTCAGAGGTTAGGTAAGACAGAGAAGGGAACATGTGTGAATAAATGACGAAAGGGCTAATACCAACCTAGAACTAGCATTAAATACCTAGCATTAAATACAGGCAACAGGGCCGGGTAGCCCAGCGGGGGGCGCTGTCTCCGCCCCCCGGCCGGTTCGTCCCCGGTCCGCCCCCCCGCCGGTAATCCTGAGGCAGAGCGGAGCCCTGCTGCGGTGTGCCAAAAAAGGCAAAAATACACATGATTGCCTCTAAGTGTAGGTAGTGCAACCCACAATGCGTAAGAGAAGGAAAAGAGAGAGAGGGAGAGAGAAAAGAGATAAAGAACCTGCCATAGAGGCAGGCTATGGGAGGAGGGAGGGAATTGGGGACATTGGTGGTGGGAAATGGGCACTGGTGGAGGGCAGGGTGCTGGAACACTATGTGACCGAAACCTCTAAATATGAACAACGTTGTAATTGTATATCTCACGGTGGTATAATAAAATATTTAATAAAAAATAAAAAAATAATAAACAAAAAATAAAGTTTTCCTTCAACATACTTTGTTAGCCTCAACCTCACCCCACTTATTATTATATATTAATTTGTCTTTTCATATGAAATAAAATTCTTTATTATACCTTCCCAAAATATGCACTTTAGGACAGAAATTATGAAGAAATTTCCCTCGTCTCCCTCATTCACTTAGCACCAGCTTGAATAATCAGGAGCAGTGTTGAGATGCCAGGCTCTGAATTGGGGCTGCCTTGATATAGAGAGACGGTCCACTCAGTTATCAACACTGATGACACTTTCTTCATTTTTTGTAAAAAGGTCACTTGATCACTTGACATCCTGTTATTCATCGATTTGCTTGAGCGGGCGCCAGTAACATTTCCATTTGATCCTATCACGTTTCAGTGTAGCCCAATGGCATCTTGTTGCTTCAGGAATGCGAAGAGCCTCAAACCGTTCTTTCAGAGTCTTGACGAAAAGGTCTGACCATCTTGTAGGTAGGCGGCCACGTGATCTTTTGATGTCCTGTGGGATCCAGTTGGTAATGGCTCTAGTCCAGCGGTCATCTCCAAATCGCATTACATGTCCAGCCCATCTGATTTACCATGCCTTGGAAAACGAGACAGCGTCCCTGACTCTAGAACGTCCATGGAGGTTGGAACTCTGGATTCCTTCTCTCACTTGATTGAGGCATGATATTCCTAGCATAGCTCTTTTGATTCCTCTTTGGGAGACCCGAATAGCGTACTAATCCTGCTTTTGTAGGGTCCAGTTCTCTGAGGCATATGTTAATGCAGGGAGAATGGTGGAGATGTGCCCGGAGCCGGAGGTTATTTGTCCTTTTAGCTATTTCTTCGATACTCTTGAAGGCATTCCATGCTGCTCTCTTCCTCCTGAGCAGCTCAGGTTTTAGGTCGCTCATCATGTTGACTTCTCGTCCTAGGTACAAATAACTGCTGCATTCAGATATGTTTGTTTTGCTGAGAGTGAATGATGTAAAAAGGTAAATATTTTAAATTGAGTCACCGAGAGATACACAATTACAAAGTTGTTCAAGATTGGGTTTTAGTCATACAATATTCCAACACCATCCCTTCACCAGTGCACATTTTCCACCACTAACATCCACAGTTTCCCTCCTGCAAAAGGGATTTGTTTCTTCTATTAACACAAAAGGACTGGGAGTGCAGTGGAGTTATTTTAACTCTAAGTTATTTACTCCTGGGCTTCTGTCATATTTTCCAACTATAAGCCCCAGTACCATTTAGATTGGTTCTAACTCCTCATTCCCTCTATAAAGGTGTCCTGTATGAGAGACTGGATGATACCAGGAAAAGAGTCCACCCTGGCTATGAAATGGGACAATTCTTAGAATAAAAGTCTTCTCTAACCCAAAGTTAGAGCAAAGTCAGAAACAGCAGCTTTTTTTAAAAATATTTTATTATACCACCGTGAGATATACAATTACAAGATGTTCATGTTTGAGTTTTGGTCATACAGTGTTCCAGCACCCATCTCTCCACCTGTGCCCATTTCCCACCACCAATGTCCCCTCTTCCCTCCCCTTCCCTTAACATGCCTCTATGGCAGATTCTTTATTTCCTCTCTCTCTCTCTCTCTCTCTCTCTCTCTCTCTCTCTCTCTCTCTCCTCTCTCTCCTTCTCACTTTCCTTTCTTACACATTGTGGATTGTAATACATATATTTAAAGGTTATCATGTGTATCTTTTGCCTATATTCAATGGTCAGTTCTTGGATGGTATCATTATGTTCAACAATTATCAGCACACTGTTCCCTTCTCTATCTTAGTTAACCTCTGACTCCCACACGTTTGTGGTATACCAGGTTTTACCACATGCTTTGCATCTGCATGCCATGGGGATCTGCTGTGTCCAGCTGTGGAGTCTGGACCAGAGGATGACTCTGGTTGTGTTGTGAGAGGTTTTCTGACTTCTTGGATCATGGCAGAGGACAGGCCAAGGAACAAAAACCTGCCCACACCCCAAGACGCCTCATCAGTCCAGCACAGGGCGGGCAGGCAGAGACTCTGGCCTGTATCTGAATATCTGGTGTTCGGCTGAGAGCCCCAGCAGCAGTTCTAGGTGGGGCCACCAGGAGCCGAGGTGAAGGGGAGGTGGCCCCAGTCCAGGCTCCCTAAAAATCTGATTGGTGTAGTCGCTGAGTCCCACATGCCTGGGCTTGAATTTGACTTCTTGATTGGGTCAGGAGAAACAGCAGCATTTGTTCTGACCTTAGATAAGGTTAATGGCATCGCAGCAGAGCAGAGCACTTGAGATTTTCTTGGAGCAAAGCAAGACTGTTGCTATCTGAGACAGGACCCTGAGAGGGATGGGAGAGATGATCAATCTGGCAGGGGAGCATAGTTTGGATTATAGGACGTGATCTCCCATGAACGATCACCCTATGTATTTAATCTCAGGTGTAGTTACATATACCTGTCCCCTTTACCGTGTTTATGTAAGGGAGCTAGATATATTATAGAAATGTTTGCTGTTAGCCTGGGAGAAGAAGAGCAGTGCTCTACATTGCATCTCTTAAGCCCGGGAAGCAGGCGTGGCCTCTTGGAAACTTTGAAAGAGGAAACCAGATTATACCTCAAAAGCTGGTTTTGACCTTTGGTTGTGCCCTGCTCTCAATTTCTGGAGAAGTGTTTTGCTCTTGCAGTTCGGGGTGGGTGTGCAGGTGGTGTGGGTGAGTGTCCTCTGGAGTGGTGTGTTAGAGTGTGTGTAACAATTGGTGTGGAGCGAAGTTGGAAAAAGTAAGGTTTTGGACTTTCAAAGAACTGGTGGTCTTGCTTCTGTGTTCATTGGCTGGAGGGTATGGTCTTGTCGGTTCCAAGCATGATCAGGGGACCTGATGGACCCTGATACTGCTGGGGACCCCAAACAGCCCTAACAGTGGTGTTCCAGTATTTTCAGTCTATGCTATTTTCAGTGTTGTAAGATGATATCTCATTGTTATCATGGTTTGGATTCCCTTAATGACAAGTGATAATGAACATATTTTTTTAAGTGTGCTTATTGGCCTTCCGCAGAGAAGTGTCTGGTCATTTCCTGCCCCCAGTTTTTGGATGAGGGTTTAAATTTCTTAATTGATTTTTCGGCATCAACCCTTTATCTAATATGTTGAATGCAAATATTTTCTCCTATGCAGCCTGTCTTTTAGTTTTAGCCCTTGTTTCTTTTGCCATATAGAAACTTACTAATTTGATAGTCTCACTTACTAAGTTTTGATTCTGTAGCCTTTGTCGATGACATGATATCACTAAAGATTTCTTTAAGGTCTAGGTCCTAGAGTGTTCTGCCTATATTTTCCTCAATGAACTTTATAGATTCAGGTCTGATCTTTGATTCACATTGAGTTTCTTTTTTTTTTAAAGTATTTTATTATACCACCGTGAGATATACAATTACAAAGATGTACATATTTGGGTTTTGGTCTGGAAGCAAAGATAAACAAATGGGATCATATAAAACTGAAAGCTTCTGCACCTCTAAAGAAATGATGTACAAGATCCAGAGACAGACCACACAGTGGGAAAGAATATTCACCCAAAGACTATCTGATAAGTGTTTAATATCCATGATTCACATTGAGTTTCTTTTGTGAACAACGGATCCAGCTTTGATTTTTTTATGTTTTATCCAAGTACACCAACACCCTTTGTTGATGACACTGTCTTTATTCCATTTCTTGCTCTCAACTTCCTTTGTCTAAAATTAGTTGATGGTATGTCTGGGGATTTGTTCTTGTATATTCTATTCTGATCCATTGTTCAGAGAGTCTTTTATTTTCATACTACTCTGTTTTAATAATTATGTCTTTAGAGTATAGTTTCAAGCAAGGTAATGAGATGCCTCCCAATTTCTCATTTTTCTACATGGTTTTGGCTCTCTGGATTATTTTTATGATTCCACAAAAACTTTATGATTGCTGTTCTAACTCCTTGTCTGAATTTAGAGAGAGAATACATTGAATCTCTATGTAGAATCTCTAGTAGTTTAGGTAGGATGGAAATTTTGACAAGATTGATTCTTTTAATTCATGAGCATAGAATGATTTTATATTTTCTCAGGTCTTCTTCAATTTTTTTCTGTGTGTTTTGAAGTTTTTATGGTTTAGGTCTCTCATCTCTTTTATAAGTTGGTTCTTGGTACTTGAATTTTTTTTGCTTTTTTGGGGGAGGTCACACCCAGCAATGCTCAGGGGTTTCTCCTGGCTCTGCATTCAGGAATTACTCCTGGTGGTGCTCAGGGGACCATATGGGATGCCGGGGATTGAACCTGGGAAGGCACCAGCCGGCCACCTGCAAGGCAAATGCCCTACCCACTGGACCATCGCTCTGGCCCCGGTACTTGATGTTTTAAAAAACTTTATTTAAACACTGTGATTTACAAAGTTGTTCACAGTAGAGTTGTTTCAAATATTCAATATTTCAACACCAGTTCCACCACCAATGTGCCCTTCTGCCCCAAAGACCCTAGTTTCCCACTTACCCCAAGCCTGCTCCCTTAGCAGACACTAATTAATTTACTATATTTTGCTTATTACAACATACATGTCATCCTTTAATTCATTTTGAATGGAGTCTGTCATTCTTTGAATTGGTTCTTAGGTTGAATCTCTTTGGTCGAATCTCTCACCTAGTGATTTGCTCTTGGGTTGAATCTCTTTGATAGAATCTCTAGTGATTGCTTAATTTTATCTGCCTGTACTTGCTATTTCCACTTTCCAATTTAGAAAGCATTGATTTTAGGTTCTAATAAATCATGCTCAAGCTTCTAGCATGGTTTGGGCTTGCAATTTTGGGCTTTGCAATTTGGGCTTGCAAATTTGCCTGGGTGTCTATTTCTGTCTGATATAGCAATTGGGCTCCTTAGTTTCCCCATTGTTATTTGAGGGTTTTTTTTGGATTTTTTGGGTCACACCTGGCAATGCTCAGGGGATACTTCTGAATCTTCACTAAGGAATTACTCCTGGCGATGCTCAGGGGACATATGGGTGGAATATAAAAACATAGTATGAGACTAATATCCAAGGTTAGGCAGAACAGGGACTAGGAGGACTTGTGAATGGTTAGAATCTACCACAAGGGCATGGGAGATAGAGGTTAGGCAAGATAGAAAGGAGACCAGTATGCCAATAATTGTTGGAAATGGTAGGGCCAGAGTAGAACTGAGCATTGAACGTAGGTAAAGGGATATACATGATAATCCCTAAGTGTGTGTATTGCAAGCCACAATGCTCAAAAGAAGAGAGAGACAGAAACAGAAAGAAGAAAGTGTTTGCCATAGAGGCAGGCTGGAGTGGAGGTAGGGAATCTGGTGACTCTGGTGTTGAGAAGGATGCACTGGTCGAGGGATGGATGCTGGAACACTGTATGACTAAAAACCAATCATAAACAGCTTTGTAATGGTCTATCTCACGGTAATATAATAACATTAAAAATCACTTGATCACTTGAATCCCGTTATTCATCGATTTGCTCAAACGGGCGCCAGTAACATTTCCATTGGACTCTATCACGTACCAATGTAGCCCAATGGCATCTGGTTGATTCAGGAATAGGAAGACCCTCAAACCATGCCTTCAGGGTCTTGACAAGGAAGTCTGACCATCTTGTAGGTGGGTGGCCACGTGATTTTTGACATCCGTGGGATCCAGTTGGTAACGGCTCTAGTCCAGCGGTCGTCTAATCGCATTACATGTCCAGCCCATCTGATTTTCGACGCCTTGGCAAACGAAACAGCATCCCTGATTCTGGAGTAGCAACAGAGGTCAGAACTCCAGATTCCTTCTCTCACTTGAGTGAGGTGTGATATTCCAAGCATAGCTCTTTCGATTCCTCTCTGGGAGACCCGAATAACATTCTTATCCTGCTTTCGTAGGGCCCAGATCTCTGAGGCATATGTTAACGCCAGGGAGAACCGTGGAGTCAAAGAGATGTGCCCCGAGCTGGAGGTTCTTTGTCCTTTTTAGCTATTTCTTCGATGCCTTTGAAGGCATTCCATGCCGCTCTCTTCCTCCCTGCGCAGTTCAGATTTTAGGTCGTTCATCATGTTGACTTCTCGACCTAGGTACACATAACTGCTGCATTCAGAGATGTCTATTCCATTGAGAGTGAATGGGGACTCTGGAACTAGTTCATTTTTCATAAACATAGTTTTCTTTAGATTCAGCTGTAGACCATCTTTCCACATTCTCGGTCGAAGTCAGCCAGCATATGTGCCGCTTGGCTAATGTTTAGTGTTATTAGAACGATGTCATCAGCGAAGCAGAGGTGGTATAGTTGCCGACCATCTATCTTCACTCCCATTCCTTCCCATTCTAATTGTCGCATGATGTTCTTGAGGGTGGCGCTGAAGAGTTTTGGTAAAATAGTATCACCCTGTCGAACCCCTCTTTTGACATCAATGATCACTTCCTTGTAGAATGGTGAGAATATGGATTCATCCTGGTGGTGAATCCATATTACAGCTCACAAAGGATCTTGATGTATTAGGTTTGAACACCCTGTTTGGCTAGGGCTTCGATGACCTCTTCAGTCTCCACAGAATCAAAGGCTTTCTTTTAAATCAATGAAAGTGAGACAGAGTGGCATCGTGTACTCCCTACAAACTTCAATGAGCTTAGCTACTGTGTGGATATGGTCCACCATATCCACACGGTAACATTAAAAAGGAAAGAAAAATGTAAGGAAGGAAAGGCTGGCTTATTTTAAAGCTGGTGAATGTGGAGGAACTTCCTTCTTTATTACTGCTAGTTGGCTTCTTAACCAACTCCCACACCCAAGATCTAGCCATGTTTAATAAAGGTATCACAAACTCTTAATCATTGGTAAGAAACTTTTAGTTCACTGAAAGTCAGGCTGGTATATGTTAGCAGAAGACTATGACGTGTGGATTCAAACTTCTCAAAGAGCTGTTTGTGCAACAGTTTCAACTGAGCTCTCAGAACATCTATTCTTAAATAAAAGCTTCCTTATTCATTTGAATATATATGTGTTAACTTATACATCCTAAGATGTTTGACTTAGAGAACATCACCTTATCAGCAAACAATTTTAGTGCTTGTTTTATATCTCTGTTTCTCAGGCTGTAGATGAAAGGGTTCAGCATGGGGGTGACTATTATATACACAACAGAAGCAGTTATTCCCTTACTTCCAGAAATGGATGGTGAGGAGAAAAAGTACACCTCTGCAATGGTTGCATAGAATAAAGCTATGGCGAGGCGATGGGAACCACAGGTATAGAGGACTTTAAAGAATCTCTTAGCAGACAGATTTCTCAGGACAGTTCCACATATACAGATATAGGAGCCCACAACACAAATGAATGGAATACATAAAACCATTTCTCCCTTTATTAATATGACCAGTTTATTGAGTGAAGTGTCTGAGCAGAAATCAATATTGAAGAAATCAATATTCTACTATGAGAAACAAAAGTTACATTATCTAAATGTGCAGAGATACACCACTGCCAAAGATAAAAGGAGAAAGGAATGACAACATGTATTCAACCAGAATCAGTCTCCTAACCACAACACACTAGCTTCCCTACTTCTCAATTTTAGCATGTCCACGCATGCTAATTGGTATCAGATCAACATAATTCAAGGTGAGTCTCTTTATTGTCCTTTGTACTCAAGATTAAAAGTAGGATTGCAAAGTTTTCTTAGAAACTGTGAACAGCTCAGAGCCACTGGTTCTATCTGTTCTATCATGTCCTTAGAGGTAGATAGTGACTTACCGTAGTGAGGAAACACCAGGAGTAAACTAGTAAATATCAGCCCACATAAAAATTTGGTTCACACAGGACTTAGTTTTTAAAACAGTGGTCTTTTTTAAAATACTTTTTTATTAAACATTTTATTATACCACCGTGAGATTACACCGTTGCTCATGTTTAGAGGTTTTGGTCACATAGTGTTCCAGCACCCGCCCTCCACCAGTGCCCATTTCCCACCACCAATGTCTCAATTCCCTCCCCTCCCATAGCCTGCCTAAATGGCAGGTTCTTTATCTCTTTTCTCTCTCCCCCTCTCTCTTTTCCTTCTCTTACACATTGTGGGTTGCACTACACATACTTAGAAACTATCGTGTGCATTTTTTTGGCCTGTATTTAATAAACAGTGGTCTTTTACCAGGTAAAGAAGACCATATTGTGTTCATGTAGTGTGAGATATCTGTGGGGATAGTTTCATTTTATAAACCTCTATATGTATTGTCTTGAGTGTGGAGATTATGCACCTTTATGAAAAATCACTTAGATTAGGAAAGATAATTAAAATCCTTCCTGTTGACTGAACACTGATGGTGTGTTAGGCAGAACGCTGAATATAGTGCTGAATGCTTAGTGACCACTGCCCAATTTAAACCTCAACAAAGCTTTGTGATCAAGGCTTAGTCATACTTTCTTTACCAGTGGGAACTGAATATAAGAAACAAAGCAGTTTCAGGTTGTGAATTATTAGTCCATCTCTAGTGTACTAGATACTGAGTCGTAGGAGTAATGTGCGACACTTACGTACAGTTGGAAATGCAGAGGAGCCTGCCTTCTCAGTGCAGTGATGTGACCACACTGACAGACTCCTAAGGTTTCTCTGTCAAGAAAGATGGGTTCCATTCACTGACTGACATCACCGCAGAAATGCTTTGTAAATCAGAAAACAATAACACACAAACACTGAAATCTTGGACTTATATGCAAAGATAACTCATAAACAAAAAAAAGATTAGCCAGCTGGACACTACTATGTACAGATTTCCAGTCTCTCCCAAGCTGGCCATGGGTATTACTTGTATTACTTGTATTACTTTTCCCGTTGCTCATCAATTTGCTTGAGCAGGCTCCAGTAATATCTCCATACATCCAGTCACATGCTAGTGTAGCCCAAGGGCATCTGCTCACTCCAGGAACATGAAGAGCCTCAGACCATTTCTCTGGTCATAGGAATGAGGTCTATAATTGTTACTGGTTTTTTGACATATCAAATACAACATGATTGTTGTATTGATGGGGTAGCTTGTCAGGCTCTGCTGTGTGAGTGGGATACTCTTGTAGTAGCCTTTCATCTTATGCATTTATTGATGAACCGTGCAAGAGGCCATGGGTAAACTCAGGAAATTTCTTTTCATGGTGAGGGAGCATATCTGTCTCTTCAGGTTCTGCAGTCTCATGAGGTAACTCTATACAAAGTTGAGAATGTGAATAGGTTATAAATGAGTGCAGTGGATATTTGGTAAGAAGAGTCTGAACCACACTCTATATGTTCTACACTTGCTTAGTGGAAACATGTTGCTTTGTGCTCTGGTAATGACAGATAGAATCTTTGTCATATATACTTTTAACTCTGATTTCTGTCTAGGTCCTGTCTTATCTCTCTGTCTCTCTCTCTCTGATTTTTGACTTGTTTTTTGAGTCATACTCAGTAATGCTAAGAACTTCTTCTGGGCTCTGTGATCCGGAGTCACTCCTGCTAGTGCCTGGAAACAACAGGCCATCCTAGGAATCAAACCAGGGTTCACCACATGGAAGGTAAGGTGAGTGCCTTAACCCTATCCTATCTCTCCAGCGCCCACCCCACCCTCTGTTTTTCTTATTAAGTCAACACAGGTATGACATACACACAGAACAACTATTGAAAAGCATACATATTATAATAATACACAAGCAGGAAATCATCACATGACTTATGTGCATTGGATACAGGTACAGGATTCTATGCACACAGACTGCACACAGACACAACTTTCTGTCTTACAATTCCAGGCTCACTCTGATATCTTCAGTCTTTGGTAACTCAAGAACCTTCTAATCCAGTTTGTTTAGTCCTCAGCTTTTGTTGTAGGTATTTGGAAGGAAGCAGCTGTGAGCTCCATAATATCTTGAGATTTCTGTGCCTGTCCTTGACCTTCAAGCCAATAAAGATACCATTTTATAAACCTCATAGAGGACTAAGTCAAAGTCCCTAAGCTCCTGTTTAAGGAAGGAAACGTAATTGTCTCAAACTGTACTACAAAGCAGCAGCAATAAAAACAGCGTGGTACTGGAATAAAAACAGACCTGTGGATCTATGGAACAGAGTTGAGTATCCTGACACCCACCCTCAAAGACATGATCAGTTTATCTTTGATAAAGGTGCAAAGAGTTCAAACTGGAGTAAGGAAAGCCTCTTCGACAAGTGGTGCTGAGAAAACTGGACAGCTACATGTAAAAAATGAATTTGGACCTGTGTCTAACACCTTGCACAAAAATCAGATCAAAATGGATTAAAGATCTCAATATCAGACCTGAATCCATAAAAGTACATTGAAGAAAATATTGGAAAAACCCTCCATGACATTGAAGCTAAAAGTCATCTTCAAAGGTGAAACACCATTAACAAAGCAACTAGAAGAAAATATAAACATATGGAACTACAAGAAACTAAAGAGCATCTGCACCTCAAAAGAAACAGTGGCAGTCCACAGAATGGGAAAGAATATTCACCCAATACCCATCTGATAAGGGATTAATACCCAGGATATATCAGGCACTTGTACAACTATGTAAGAAGAAAACAGCCAACCCCATCAAAAAATGGGGAGAAGAAATGAACAGAAACTTTGACAAGGAAGAAATTTGAATGGCCAAAAGGCATATGAAAAAATGCTCATCATCAGAGAGATGCAAATCAAAACAACCATGAGATATCACTTCACACCACAGAGACTGGCCCATATTCAAAGGGTAAAAGCAACAAGTGCTGGCATGGATGTGGGGAAAAGGGGACTCTCATACATTGTTGGTGGGAATGTCGACTTGTACAACCTTTCATGGAAAACAATATGGACATTCCTCCAAAGACTAGAAATTGAGCTCCCTTTTGACCCAGGCATACCACTCCTGGGAATATACCCTGGGAAGCCAAAAAACACACAGCAGAAACACAATCCGCACTTTTATTTTCATAGCAGCACTATTCACAATAGCCAGAACCTGGAAACAACCAGTATGCCCGAGAACTGATGACTGGATAAAGAAACTGTGGTACATCTACACAATGGAATACTATGCAGCTGTCAGGAAAAACGAAGTTATGAAATTTGCCTATAAGTGGATTGACATGGAAAGGATCATGTTGAGTGAAATTAGAAGAAAAGAAGAGAGGTATAGAATGACTGCATTTATTTGCATGACATAAATATATCAGGTGGTCTTACCAAAAGTGGAAATTACTGCAAACGTGAGGGAGTCAGAGGTTAGGTAAGACAGAGAAGGGAACATGTGTGAATAAATGTCGAAAGGGCTGATACCAACATAGAATTGAGCATTAAATACAGGCAAAAAATGCACATGATGGCTTCCAAGTGTATGTAGTGCAACCCACAATGTGTAGGAGAAGGAAGGGAGAGAGGGAGAGAGAAAAGAGATAAAGAACCTGCCATTTAGGCAGGCTATGGGAGGGGGAGGGAATTGGGGACATTGGTGGTGGGATATGGGCACTGGTGGAGGCGGGTGCTGGAACACTATGTGACCAAAACCTCCAAACATGAACAAAGTTGTAATTGTATATCTCACGGTGGTATATTAAAATATTTAATTAAAAAAAGAAAGGTAATTGTTTTAGTCTGATCTGACCTTGGGAAGAATCTTGAGCAGATACTGGAGGGATAGAGCTGCTGAGATCGCCTGAGAGAGTGTCCCAGGCATAAGGGGCCCAGGGCTGCTTCCCACTACTCAGTTCTGGCTGTTTGCAGGAAAGACTGAGCTGTTCTCCAAACCCAAGTGTAGCCAATGCTTATGCCAAACAGGGTTGAATGTGGGACTCTGCCAGACACTCCTTGTTGTCCCCAAATAAGTCAAATCTGTTCTCTTAGCCTTCTTCAGAAACTATGAAATTCACACAAGAATTGTCTCTCAGTTATATTTGGTAGAGCACTTGCCTGCACTAGGCCGCTGCTTTGTTTAATCCTGGGCATCTCATATATTCCCCTGAGCAATACCAGGTGTAATTGCTGACTTGGGGCAGTAGGTAAAAAACTACCTGTCATTATAAATTTTTATTCAAGTTTTATTAAATCATGCATTCTTAAGCACATAGATACATAATACATGTTGTTATTAGTATGTTGTATATTATCACAAGTGTAATACATTTTAACCATTTGTATAGGATTATTGTTAGCAATTGAATTAAGCTGCCAATTTACATATTATTCAGATGGTAAACCCTGAGTTGGCCTAAGTTGTACCCATAAAACAACAGAACAATGTGACACAAATATTCACAAAATATTCAGTATAATAATAATAATTTCTTCATGTTTATATATATTAACAATTACCTCAGTCAGAAATGGTCAGAGATAATTCAGACTTCTCAGAAAGAGGTTACAAAGAGCAGGGTCCTTCTCATTTTCTTCAACACAATTGGACTACCTTATACCCTATCTCAGTTATTGCTTTTTTACATTTCTGTAAGAAAATATGTTAAACCTTCTTGAATCTTCTTCTAAATATAATAGAATAAAGTTATGGTACGAATCAGTTTTGTGACTATGAATTTTGAATAGTAGTAAGCTTCTCAGAAATTCATATCATGTAAAGAACCTGCCACTTAGGCAGGCTATGGGAGAGGAGGAGGGAATTGGGGACATTGGTGGTGGGATATGGGCACTGGTGGAGGGCGGGTGCTGGAACACTATGTGACCGAAACCTCCAAACATGAACAACGTTGTAATTGTATATCTCACAGTGGTATAATAAAGTATTAATTAAAAAAAAGAACTTCATATCATGAAATCATAGAATATATATATGTATTTGAATCAGGGGAGACTCCTTTACAATCTGAGAAAAAATTAAAGGAAACATTAAAAATACATTAATAAAAATGCTGCTTTTATCCATGCTGGGACTATAGCAAATTTTAGCTCTTATCTTTACTTTGGAGATCATGATATATTTATAACAAAGGAGCAGAAAAAATATTACAATGCAATGAAGAAACTTGAGTCCCTTCCCAAAATAGCCCCTCAGAAACCCATATCTCAGCCAGAGTAAGAATTAATCATTTCCTTTAGTATAACTGAGTCCTATTTGCATATGACTCTTTTTGGACCATACTCTAAGTCAAAACATATAAGGTGATCTTATCAATATATAACATGGAGTTATCAATTTAACATTATTTAACAATTCATGACTGAATAATGATTACTAATTTCTTTGAAAATTTGCAATGTTCTAGGGTCTTGGTCATTTTGGTGACACAGAAGTAGGGTAAATTTTGTACATCAAACCATAAAAGTCATTAGATTCCTTCTTCATTTGAATATATATTAGTCTCACTCACCTAAATTGTTGACTTACAGGACATCACCTTATCAGCAAACAATTTTAGTGCTTGTTTTATATCTCTGTTTCTAAGACTGTAGATGAAAGGGTTCAGCATGGGGGTGACTATCATATACATCACAGAAGCAGCAATTTCTTTACTACCAGACATAGATGGTGAGGAGAATAAGTACACTTCTGCAATGGTTCCATAGAACAAAGCTACAACAAGGAGATGGGAACCACAGGTAGAAAGGACTTTGAAGAATCTCTTAGCAGAAGGATTTTTCAGTACGGTGGCCCATATGGAGATATAAGAGCCTACAATACAAATGAATGGAATAGATATAATTATTGCTGCCTCTGTTAGTATAATTAGTTTATTGAGTGAAGTGTCTGAGCAGCTAATCTCCAGCAATGCAGTGAGTTCACAGAAGAAGTGGGGGATGGTGATATCACCACAGAAGGACACTTGCATGAAGAGGAGGGTATGTATCAGTGCATGAAAAAAACTGATGATCCAAGACCAAGCTACTAATGAGACACATCGCTCCTGCCTCATGATCATGGTGTAGTGGAGTGGCTGACAGATGGCCACATACCTGTCGTATGCCATTTCTGCAAGAAGGAAATTATCAGTACAAGCAAAAAATATTAAAAAATATATCTGAGAAATGCACCCTGAATAAGAGATGGACTTGTGAATACTCTGCATATCCACCAACATTTTGGGGACAGTGACAGATGAAAAAGACATGTCATTGAAGGCCAGGACACTGAGGAAGAAGTACATGGGGGTGTGGAGGCGGAGAGTCCATCCTGATGAGCAGGATGATGAGCAGGTTCCCCAGCACTGTGGTCAGGTACATGGCCAGGAAGAGAGTCAAGTACAAACCCTGTTCGTCTGGTGGTATACGGAGACCTAGGAGGAGGAACTCAGAAACTCTGGTCTCATTCTCTCTCTCCATGCTGCTCCTCTTTGTGCTGGAAGCAAGAGAGAGGGAAATGCTTAGTACATGGATGCCATATTATAGTAGCACAGGTTTTACATGAAACTGCTTTGTGTTTTTAACTAGAATTCTGTTCACTGCTCACATGTGTGGATGCATGAACCAAAATGAATCACTCAGATTCTAACAATATATCAGATCACTGTATCACTAGTATCACTGTCTTCCCGTTCATCATCGATTTGCTCAGTGGGCACCAGTAACATCTCCATATGTCCTGTTTCATGCAAGTAAAGCCCAAGGGCACCTGCTTGCTCCAGGAATATAAAGAGCCTCAAACCATTCCATCAGGTCATGGGAATGAGGTCTATAATTGTTACTGGTATCTGGCATATCAAATACGACACGGGTAGCTTGCCAGGCTATTACAAGATTTTGTTTTTTGTTAACCTGGAGAAATACTTTGAACAATATCTTACTTCAAATTCTGTACAAAGCATTATCCAAGTACTGTACACAGAAATAAACTGTTGGTGTATAGTCTTCGTGTTGTAGCGGTGTACACCTTTCTACCATGACATGTCGATTTCAGTAATTTGCTATGATAAAGACAAGGACATTCTAGCTAGATATTAGTCTTTTTTTTAATCAAATGATGAAACTTTCTACATTGTAATAGATGAACTACAATATAAGTGTCTCTTCTAAATTTTTCCAGAGATACTATTTCCTGTCAACAAATGTGCCCTTTATAATTAATGGTGGTGTCAAACATTGAACTTTAGCAAAAAATTATTCCAGACCCTATTTTATGTGTTTTACAAATACATTTTTAAATCCTTAGATCAAATAAAAAATCAATATACAGTTATGAAGAACAAAAGTCACACTACATAAATGTGGAAAGCTACATCATTACTACAGACAACAGGCAAAAGGAATGCCAATATGTATTCGTACATAATTCACTTCCTAACCACAACACACTGGCTCTCCTATGACTCAGTATTTAGCATGACCAGACATGCTAAGTGATTTTACTTCAATATAGTTGAAGGAGAAACTCTTATGAAGAAGGAACTCTCCTAAGTTAACAGAGATATCACATACACACAGAACAACAGTTGAGGAAACGTACATTTTATCAGTTTACACAAGCAAGAAATCATCACCCAGCACATGTTTATGGACTGCAGGCACAGATTTCTGTGCAGACGACACAACTTTCTGTCCTACCATTCCAAGTTCACTCTGATATCGTCACTCTCTGGTAGCTCAAGAACCTTCTAATCATTTGCATAGCCTGGGCTTCTCTTTTTACTTAGCAGGAACAAAACAGTGGAAGGAAGTGATGTGAGCCCATAGTCTCCCAAGTTTTCTGTTTAATCTGCTTGACCTCTAAACCAAGGAAGATACCATTTTATAAACCTCATAGAAAACCAAATTATTATCCCTAAGCAGCTGGTTAAGGAAAGTATGTAAGATAATTGACTCAGTCTGATTAGACCTTGGGGAGCAGCTTGAGAAGAAGCTGGGGGACAGGCAGAACTGCTCAGGACACCAGAGAGCCCTGGTATCACAGGCCCCTGGAACTGGACTCTGCTCAGTTCTAGCTAGAGGCAGGACTATTATAGGACTGTTAATGGTATCTCATTCTTTTTTCTTTCTGACTTTATTTGTAAATAGTTCACACCAGAAACTACAGGTTTTGAAGTTAATTAAAAAATTTTATTGTTATATCATTAAAATATTATTGCAGCACCATGATTTACAAAGTTATTCATAGCTGAATTTTAAACAAACAATGTTTCAGTTCCTTCCGAAATTCCTTGCCAGAAAGGTTATATAGCTCATCGTAATTGCTTGGCTCATCTGGGCTAGTGACTTCATTCATGGAGCTCGGTGGAGTAGTGCTTTGTTTTACCATTACTACCTTTGAAGGTTGCAAATTGTGTGTTCGTGAGTGGATTGGATGTACAGTTAAGGGTGTTTAGGCTATTTGTGGAGTTTTTATGGGGTGTAAGGAATGTTGGAGACAGACATGGGGCAGAGCTGCTACTGGCTCTCACTGTGTCCAGCAGCTCATGAGGTGCCGGGAGAGATGGCAGGCTCTAGCCCTGGCCCGCCACCCCAGCAGAGCCTCACAACAAGCCAGACGACCCCCCACTCCATGAGGACCTCCATTTTCCACATCCAGACTTCCCTTCGTCAGAACTCCACCCAGCAGACCAGCCTATCACAGCTCGGCTCATCGAGATCCACCCTGCTGCAGTCTTTTTTAATCCGGCCCAGGTATGCTGATCCAGAGACAGACATGGGGCAGAGCTGCTACTGGCTCTCACTGTGCCCAGCAGCTCATGAGGTGCCTGGGAGAGATGGCAGGTTCTAGCCCTGGCCCGCCACCCCAGCAGAGCCTCACAACAAGCCAGACGACCCCCACTCCATGAGGACCTCCATTTTCCACATCCGGACTTCCCCCTCATCAGAACTCCACCCAGCAGACCAGCTTATCACAGACTGGCTCGCGGGCGCAAGCCGGCGCTTGGTTCATCAATAAATGCTGGATTTTGAGATGACTACAAGAGTATGCTACCCGCAAGGCAGAGCCTGGCAAGCTACCTGTGTTGTGTTTGATATGCCAAATACCAGTGACAGTTATAGATCTCATTCCCATGACCTGATGGAATGGTTTGAGGCTCTTTATGCTCCTGGAGCAAGCAGGTGCCCTTGGGCTCTACTTGCATGAGACAGGACATATGGAGATGTTACTGGTGCCCGCTCGAGCAAATCGATGATGAACGGGAAGACAGTGATACAGTGATACAGTGAAGGAATGTTGAAAGCTAGGTTACCTGGGTACCTCTATTAGGATATTTGTTAGCTAAGTACTTTGTGCGAATGCACTTGCAACCGTGTGGTTTTGAAATTTGGGGTGTGAGACACCCACCTGAGTTCGGGGTGAAGGGAAGTTGGAGGCTCCCAGGGCGGGGGTGAGGGGTCCAGATGGCGGAGTGTGCCGCTCCAAGCGTCTGGCTGTTCTCTCTGAACTTTTCCGGGCTTCTGGCAAGGGTCTGGGGGCATTTCGGGCAGTTATCAGGTTCCCACCTGAGTTGGGGTTAAGGGGAGTTGGAGGACCGCAGGGCAGGGCTGAGGGTCGGATGGTAGATGTGCTGCTCCAGGCGTCTGTAAACATTCAATGTTTCAGCACCAATCTCACTACTGCTGTCAACATCCCCCACAGTGCTCTGGGAGCCCGCCCCTGCCTCCACACTCCCAGCCCACAATCTTCAAAAGCACCGTTTGCAGTTCAGTTGTTAAAAGTTTGAGCCCAAATTAGTTTGGGTCTAAAATAAGCTGGCCTTCTCTTACACATTGTGGCATGCAGTACGTACATTTAGAGGTTATCATGCATATCTCTTTGCCTGTAATCAATGCTCAGTTCTAGGCTGGAATTATCATTTTCAACAGTTATTAGTTCACTGTTCCTTTCTCTGTCTTACCTAACCTCTGACTCC
>JAJIBD010016108.1:0-22415 GCA_021461705.1 Cryptotis parvus | reverse complement strand
GGCATGGGGACTCTGGGGAAGGAACTGATCTCGTAGCCAGAGTTGTTGCCCAAGTAAACCTGAAATCCTTCCGGGAAGTTGTGACCAAGCATTTCTTCACCACCCCACAACTCATGGTAAACATACAAATGAGCTTGAGGGCTTCCATGGCAGTGTGGAAAACAGTGAAGAGAAAGTCCCTGTTCAACTCCGGATGTCCAGATAAAGCAAGTAGACAAGAAAGGAAATCATCATCTCTTAGGAGGTATACCTGCAGATATCTCTTCTAGGTGACCACAACAACATGGGATATAACACAGACCCTCATTACGAGAAATGGGTGATGAAAGAGTCCTGAAGCTTAAACAAGGCAGGCCCACATACAGAGTCTATCTGACAAAGAATTCAGAGATGAAATGGTGATGAAATTTAATGAACTTAAAGAAACAGTGGAACAGTCAACGATTAAAATAGGGGGAGAAAATGAGAGAGAAATAAGAAAACTATGAACAGAAGTTTCATCAATAAAAACTTTATTGGCGCCCGCTCAATCAAATCGACGAATAATGGGATGTTAAGTGATCAAGTGATTAAGTGACTTTTTCTTTAATTTGCTTGCTTTTTATTTTAGGGGGCTATACCAAGCAGTGCAGGGGCTTACTCTTGGCTCTGTGTTCAGGGATAACTCCTTAGAGAGCTATGACCATTTTATAGGATGTCACGGACAAACCCCATTGGCAGTATGCAAGGCAAGCTCCTTACCTGCAATACTATCACCCTGGCTCTGTATTTTGCCATCTTAAGGGAAAATTCACTTTTCAGACAATCACTTGTATCACTTCACTTGTATAACTTGTCTTCCCATTCATCAATTTGCTTGAGTGGGCACCAGTGAAACTCCCTATGTCCTGTCACATGCTAGCATAGCCCAAGGGCATATGCTCACTCCAGGAACATGACGAGCCTCAAACCATTCCTTCAGGTCATAAGAATGAGGTCTATAATTGTTCCTGTTTTTGGCATATCAATTACGACATGGGTAGCTTGCCAGGCTCTGCTGTGCAGTTGGGATACTCCCTCTAACCCTAAGCTACACAAAAATATGCACACTGAAAGTGATTTCCAAATCAACAATAAGACTCAGTTGAAAGGCTGCATTCTAAAATTCTAAAAATTTTAGTAATTGTCAATGTTTCTTAAGCATTTTATGTTTATCCAGTACATCTGGGAATCTTTGCAATGCAGAATCTTACTGGAATGAAGTTGGGATAGAGCTTACCAGTCTGCACTTATAGTAAGGTTCCAGGTATTACTGATGTTATAGGTCCAGAGACCACACTGTAACAAACATGCTCCTAAGAGAAAGGGCAAGTGTTTGAGAAATTTCAGACTGCATAAAATTTGAAGTCTTTGTTTTTACTTTGGAACAATAGCTATGATTTCAGAAAGAGGTGCTAGATTAGTTGCAGATTTCTTAGCAGTTTTTTTCTCATAATCTTAGATATGATAGTGACTTAGACACTAACATGGCAGGAATGGCACTGGAGATAGACCTCATCAGTTTCCAAAGGTACTTAGGAGTTAAAAAACAAAGGGCTGATCAAATGGATCCAATATTCCAATATCAGACCTGAATCCATAAAGTTCATTGAAAAAATATATGAAAATTTCTCCATGACATTGAAGCTAAAGGCATCTTTAAAGATGAATCACCACTTGCAAAGCAATAGGAAACAAAGATAAACATATGAAACTAAAAACTTATGCACCTCAAAACAAATGGCGACCAAGATATAGAGACAGTCCACAGAGTGGGAAAAAATATTGATCCGTTACTCATCTGAAAAGGGGGTTAATAACTAGTATATATCAGACACTGGTAGGACTACAGGAAGAAAACAGACAACCCCATCAAAATAGGGATAATAATTGAACAGAAACTTCAATAAAAAATTCAAATGACCAAAAGGCATGTAAAAATGCTCATCATTACTTTGCAGTAGACCTGCCAAGAGTCTCTACATCTGGTCTGGAGTTGCCTTCTGCAGATAACTTTGTAGATAGGAGGAGGACAGTATGAATGTGGCAGTTTATCTGACCATGTATTCTATACTGACTGGTATAAATATTCTCTCATGCTGCCAAATCATTGTGGGACTATCTAAATCTTACTAGTATATTTGCCTGGCCACGTTGGATCTCTATAATTAGACCAGAGAGAAATGCTGCTTGCCTCCAAGCAAGCAAGCATGGCCCCCTGATAACTCAAAGCTAATATGCAGAACAACCATAAAGCAAAGACGAGACTCTTGAGAAGGCTTGAAGCAATATTTAACTGGCTATAGTATATTTTTTGGTAGAGATGCATGCCTCTGTATTCTGAGATACAGTTCACCTCAGAAACTTTTCTCTCTACTATGCAAAGGCATTTCCTAGGCAGATCTTTGCTCGGCAACATTAACATCTCAAAGGGCCTAGGTGACGTCCTGGGAGAAATTATCTGAGGGCATTTGACCCTGATGGCTTCCTGTTGGAGTGAGAGGCCAGCGTTTCCAGGGATAGAAAACTAGTCTGCTTCCTTTCTCCTCTCTCTCCTTCTCTCTCTCTCTTTGGCACTTTCTATTTCCCCCTTTCTGCTGGCACCTTATCTCTGTCTCCTCTCTACAGGGTCTTAAACCGTGGTGGCCACCATCTTGGCCTACGCATGGCTGTGGTCTTAGCTGGAAACACTAAGTATGGGACTTTTTCCTATTGCTGATTTGTACGTCTGAACCTGTGTTAAGTAAAGCATTTTGAAACTTTCCAGGATTCTTGCATCTTTCTCTGTTCTCAGGCTTCCAATCCCCTGAGACAGAAGGGGTTCCCTCACCCTGCTCTTGGATTTTGTGCAGGGTGCCTCACTTTTCCCCACAATCACTAATTATCAGGGAGATAGAAATTAAAACAACAATGAGATATTATCTCACAGCACAGAGACTGGCATATATCCAAAAGAGCAAGAACAAGTTTTGGCAAGGATGTGGGGAGAAAGGGACTCTCATTCATTGTTGGTGGGAACGTCTACTGGTACAGCCTTTTTGGAAAAAATATGGACATCTCTCCAAAAACTAGAAATTGAGCTCACATTTGACCCAGCAATACCACTTCTTTGAAGGATCCCTGGGAGGCCAAAAATCGTACAGCAGAAACACCATCTACACTTTTATATTCATAGCAGAACTATTCACAATAGCCAGAATCTGGAAACAACCAGAGTGCCTGAGAACTGATGACTGGATAAAGAAACTGTGGTACATCTACACAATGGAATAGTACTTGGGTATCAGGAGACATTGGTGGTGGGAAGGTGGCACTGGTGGAGGGATTGGCACTGGAACACTGATTCGCTGTTTGACTGAAATCAGCACTTGAAAATCTTTGTAATTGTATATGTCACTGTGGTATAATAAAAAATAAAAACAGAACAAAAAAAGCAAAGAATAATTAAAAATAAGATATTAATGCCACCTGCATGGCAAGCCTGGCAAGCTGCCCATGTTGTATTTGATATGCCAAATACCAGTAACAATTATGTTAGGTCATTCCTATGGCCTAATATAATGGTTTGAGGATCTTCATGTTCCTGGACCGAGCAGATGCCCTTGGGCTCTAGTAGCATGAGACAAGACATATGGAGATGTTACTGGAGCCCACTCGAGCAAATTGATGGTGAACGGGAAGATAGTGATAGTGATAGTGTGTAAGGGTTGGCCACCCGATGGGGTGACTGACTGGGAGTTTCGGAGCGCCTCACCTACCAAGGAAAACTCTGAGAGACCAAGTCCTATGCAAAAGCAAGGGTTTTATTAATAAGCGAGTATACTCGGGCTCATAGCGTGACCCCAAATGGTCCGCGTGGCTGCGCCCGAACCCCTTCCAGGGAGGATCTTTTAAGGAATAATTCCGCGCTACAGAAAAGCCCATGCATAACTATCCAATAGGTTTAAAATATTACATCAAGGTCCGCGGCGCAGGCAGCCAATCACTCTGCACCAGGTAACCATTACCCACCAATCTGAGCGTGCCTAATACTTCTTTCCATATTTGGCACAGCATGGGCCCAGTCACGTATCATACCAAATACAGAGGGGGACATCTGACGCATCCTCGGGAATGTTTGCCTTATAGCCCCCCCTGGAATTATTTGCTTAAGGCCCTTCCTGCTGTGCTCTTGTTGAGCCATCATTTTATCAGTTACTTTTGGTTGAGCCATCATTTTATCAGTTACCTCTGGTTGAGCTATCATTTTGTCAGTTACCTCTGGTTTCTGTCTTTGTGTTCTCTGAGCAAGGGCCATTCTTTCAGTGATATAGGAAAGGAAGAATCTAGCTATCACTCTTTGCACATGAAATGATATTTACTTAGAGGACCCTAAAATCTCTACCAAAAGCTTTTAGAAACAGATCTGTATAGTTGAGTGGCAGGTTACAAAATCAATACAAAAAAGTATATGGTTTTCCTATATGCAGATAGTGAAAGAGAAGAAAGTGATATATTTTTTAAATTTTTTTATGTTTAGAATCACAAAGATATACAATTAAAAAAGTTCATATTTGGGTTTTGGCTCAAGCCACCATACCATCTGCCCAGTTCCCTCCCCTCCCCAGCCCTCCTCCATGGCAGGTTCTCTATTTCTTTCCGTTTCTCTCTCTAAGAAAGTGATATTTTTAATAATTTCATGTGAAACATACATCAGGAGGTCCTGTCAAAGGTGGAAATTATCACAAACATGTGGAGTCAGAGGCTAGGTAAGACAGAAAATGGAACAGTGTGCTAACAATTGTGAGGGTACTAATGCCAACCTAGAACTGAGCATTAAATAGAGGCAAAAGGATACACATGACAACCCTTTAATGTATGTTTTGTAATCCATAGTCTGGAGAGGAAGGAAAAGAGAAAGATAGAGAAATGGAAAGAAATAAAGAACCTGCCATGGAAGAGGGCTGGGGGAGGGGGAGGGAACCGGGACGTTGGTGGTGGGAGATGGGCACTGGTGGCGGGATGGGTGCTGCTACACTGTATGACCAAAACCCAAATATGAACTTTTTAATTGTATATCTTTGTAATTGTAAAAATAAAAAAAATTAAAAAAAAATAAATAAAATAAAATTATGATTCAGAAAATCAAATACCTTGAAATCAGCTAAACTAAGGATGTTAAGTGTCTATACAAACAAAACCAATAAAAAGTACTACTTCAAGAAAGAAAAGAGGATAAAAGGAAATGGAAACACAGCCCATGCTCATGGATTGGGAGGATCAACATTGCCAAAATGGCAACACTCCCCAAAGCATTATGCAGATTCAATGCATTCCCTATAAAACACAAATATAATTGTCTAATAAATTGATGAACCTCTCTTAAAATTCATATTTTATGAATTTTATGGAACAATAACCACCCACAAAGAGCTAAAGTAATACTTGGAAAAAATAAGATAGGAGGCGCCATCTTCCCAACTACTGTTGGGAATTCATTGTTATCTTCAACGGTATCAGAGATTCAGGTCCCTCTTACATCTAGGCCCCACCACAGATGGGAAAAAAATCTGTGAGACCAGCACAGTTCCAAATGCTTTCACTTATCACCAACAATTAAACTCTGCTACTAAAATTCATAGCACAATTTTCCCAAACCTACAGCTGCCCATCATACCTCTCTGATCATATGTTCAGGTTCAGAATCCTCCACCAACATTAATGCTTCTTCCCCAAATTTCAATTTTTCTCTTTAAAAATGCACGAAACAGCAAAAAGGCTGGTATCCTTGTGGGCCGGATTTTGCAAAGTAAAAAAACAGGATTTTGAAGCAAAATTTCAGGTCAACCACACCTAGTCCAGGGTCCAATCAAGTCCCTGTTTCACAGAACTCTTGTGCAAAGCACTGTGGAGAAGGGACTGGTTTATGAATCACACCTAAGAACAAAGACATCTCAAGATGTATATATATATTGGGAGAAATAACATAATAGCAGACCATGAACACCATTCAACTAGATGGCTACCTCCAATACCCACAACATCTTTGTTCATTTTATTATGTTCCAGGGTAATTTTAAGAGCTCTGTTGTCTGTTTTACTGAAAGAATCATACTTGCATGCCTTAGGCAATCCAGCATTACCCCCTTCATGGCTCTTAGCAAGAGCTAATTTCTAAATGGTGTCCAAACGTAGACAAGATGACTTTCTCTTTGCATATTCTAGTTGTCCCATGAAGAAGACATGTGGAGGATAAGACAAAAATGCCTAAATAGGTTATCATTGAATTCATAATAGAAATTATAACGTTATTCCAAGAGTTATTAAAATCAAGCTGCCTTATTTGTACCTGCCCCCTAGTCTCCTTTTTTATTGAACAAGAGGGATCTCTTTAGCATAGGACCCTGGCCAAAAGGAATGCAAATGGTTTTAAGCTGCATGAACCCAGGTCACTTTGGGTAGCATCAGCCAATAAGTCTTAACTGTATTATAGAGTGGTAGTGATGAAAAAGAACATAGTATCGAAATAAAGGTATACCCACAGACCAGTGAAATAGAATTGAATATCCTGAAATACTTGTCACTTGCCACTTGTCTTCCCATTGTTCATCAATTTGCTCGAGTGGGCACCAGTAATGTCTCCATTCATTGAGAATGAGGTCCATTGTTACTTTTTGGCATATTAGATACAACACGGGTAGCTTGGCGGGCTCTGCCATGGCTCTGGGTTCATGCCAGGGAGCCCAGTCTTTTCTATGTTAGGCCTTCAAACATCCAGGGCCCACGGGGCAGAGCCCTGGGTGTAGAGAAGCTTGTCTCCTGTCTGTCACCTGCCAATGCAGGAGGGCACAGCAGCCACACCTGAAAGAAACCTTCAAATATATGATCACTTTGTATAGATCCATACCACAGAGACTGACACACATCCAAAAGAGTAAGAACAACCAGTGGTGGCACAGATGTGGGGATAAAAGGACTCTCATCCATTGTTGATGGGAATGCTGACTGGTTCAGTCTTTTTTTGAAAACAATATGGACATTTAATGTTTGAGATCAGAGGTGACTACAAGAGTATGCACACCCAAAGGCAGAGCCTAGCAAGCAACTTGTGTCATATTTGATTTGCCAAATACCAGTAACAATTATAGACCTCATTCCCGCCATGACCTGATGGAACGGTTTGAGGCTCTTCATGTTCCTGGAGCAAGCAGATACCCTTGGGCTCTACTAGCATAAGACAGGACATATGGAGATGTTACTGGTGCCCGCTTGAGCAAATCAGTGATGAATGGGAAGACAGTGATACAGTGAAGGACATTTCTACAAAAAACTAGATATTGAGCTTCCATTTGACCCAGCAATAACACTCCTGGGAATATTCCCTAGAGACCCAAAAGCACATGGCAAAAACACCATCTGCACTTCTACATTCATAGCAGAACTATTCACAATATCCAGAGTCTGGAAAAAATCTGAGTGTCCGAGAACAGAAGACTGGATAAAGAAACTATAGTACATCTAAACGATGGAATACTATGCAGCTTTTAGGAAAAATGAAGTTATGAAATTTGCCTACAAATAAAAGGACATGGAGATCATCATGCTTAGTGAAATTAGTCAGAAGGCAATGGACAGTTATAGAATGACTGCGCTCATTTATGGGATATAAATATATACTAGTATTCTATTAATTGTTGAAAATGTTAATACCATACTAGAACTGATCATTGAATGTAGGCAGTGGGATTTACATGATAACCCCTAAATGTATGTATGGCAAGCCAAAATGTGTTAGAGAAGGGGGAAGAGAGAGAAAGAAAAGAAAGAAAGAAAGAAAGAAAGAAAGAAAGAAAGAAAGAAAGAAAGAAAGAAAGAAAGAAAGAAAGAAAGAAAGAAAGAAAGAAAGAAAGAAAGAAAGAAAAAGAAAGAGAGAGAGAGAGAGAGAAAGAAAGAAAGAAAGAAAGAAAGAAAGAAAGAAAGAAAGAAAGAAAGAAAGAAAAAGAAAGAAAGAAAGAAAGAAAGAAAAAGAAAGAAAGAAAGAAAGAAAGAAAGAAAGAAAGAAAGAAAGAAAGAAAGAAAGAAAGAAAGAAAGAAAGAAAGAAAGAAAGAAAGAAAGAAAGAAAGAAAGAAAGAAAGAAAGAAAGAGATAGAGAGAAGAAGCACAGTGCCTGCTGTAGAGCTAGCCCTGGGGAGGGGGAAGAAAATCTGGGGTCATTGGTGGTGGAAAATGTGCACTGGTGGATGTTGGGTGCTGCAACATAGTATGGTTGAAACCCAATCATGAACAGCTTTGTAAATGACTATCTCATGGTGTTATAATAAAAATCTAAACAAAAAGAGAGAAAACATCTTCAACTACAAGTAAAATAGCATAATAATCACTGCAATTTGTCCATATGATACCATAAAAGCAAAAAAATATAGTGAAATGAGATATTCATAGTACTGAATACAATAACTTTCATCCTAGATTACATTACTCTGCAATGTCACCATGTTCAAAGGTATAAAAACTTCAGACAAGCTAGAGATGGCGTTATTTGCAACAATTAAAGCAATTCTGAAAGAATTACTGAATAGCTGCCTATAAAAATCAAATTACCCTTCCAAAAATAACTAAATCTGATCTATGAGTATCAAGGACTAAACTCTCCTGTCAAAAAGCATTAGTAGGTAAATGGACCAAGAAAGAAAATTTGCCTATTATCTATTTACAGGAAACAAATATAAATTTATTGGATAAGTATGTGTTTATAGCAAACAGATGGAAAAATCATACAAGTCAAAGGTAGACAAAATAGATGTAGAGACAACCATACTTATAGCAGATCAAAGAGTAATTAAAGAGTGTAACTAAATTGAGAGATGGATACTACTTAATGGTTAAGGGAACAATATATCAAAAATTATCTAGCCTATATCAGCATTTATTACAAATGAAGTTTGGGAAAAGTTAACATGTATTCACAGATCTAAAGAAAAACACTGACAGAAAACACAACAGTACTTGAAGACATAAGCACTCCAATTCTACCACAAGACAGATCAACCAGACAGAATGTCACTAAGGATACAAGAGAGCTAAATGAGGAGCTATATGAACTTGGATTAATGACAGGTATGGGAGCACCCATCCAACCTCAACCCCAAGCTCAGTACATTCATCTCTTCTGCACATGGAATCATCTTCAGGTTACATTGTGTACTAGGGAATAACTCAAACTATACCATCTCAGATCAGAATGCCCTGAAAATAGAAATCCATCAAAAAAAGGAGAAAACTTTCAACTTGTGGAAGCTGGACAAATCACTGCTAAAAATAACTGGATGAAAAGAGGAAAGGAAGGAAGATATAACATATTTCATAAAATTAATAATAATGAACCTATGTGCTACCTGAATCTATGAGATATAGCAAAACCTGATTGAAGTGGAAAATTCATATCAATGAAGACCTATATTAAGAAAGAAAAAATTCCAAATAAACAACCTGAACACACATATCAAAAATTTAGTGAAGGAAGAAAAATAAATCCAAACAGCAAATGGAATGTAGTGGTGAACATTAGATTATAAATCAATATTATAAAAACCAAGAAGACAGTAAGAAGAATTATTGATACCAGGAGTTGGTTATATATAACAATGAAAGAATAGACAAATATTTAGGTAGTCTCTTTGGGGGGAAAAGTGTCCAAATAAATTAGATCAGAGACAAAATTGGTGAAATAAAAACACAGCCCTCAGAAACTCAAGTTGTTATGAGGGGTTACAGTGAATAATTTTATACTGTTAATCTCAGAATCCTGTAAGAATCAGAAAGCTTCTTATAAAAAACTAATCTCCCTAAACTAAAATAGGAGGAAGTAGTAAATAGACCAATCACATAAAAGGAAACAAAAACAATAATTTGGTATCTCCCCATTTACAAAAGTGCTGGATCGAATAGATTAACCTGCAAATTCTATCAAGCATTCAGATATTTACTATTTTCATTTCTTGATTTCTTCCAGAAATCAGAAAAGTAGAAAAGGCCATCACAAACAGTCTGACCTCACAACTTAAGATCTTAGAGAGTGATCAACAAAAGGAGCCCAATCTGAGCAGAAAGAAAGAAATAATAAAACTTAGAGCAGAAATCAATGGATGGAATGTCAAAAAATAATCCAGAAGATCAACGAAACCAAAAGCTGGTTCTTTGAAAAAAATAAACAGGATTGACAACCCACTTGCAAGACTTGTAAGAAAAGGAAAAGAGAACCCAAATAAATAGAATCAGAAATGAAAACGGGGACATCACAACAGAAACCACAGAAATTCAAAAGATCATCAGAGATTACTATGAGAGCCTGTATGCCATGAAACAAGAGAACCTAGAAGAAATGGACAAATTCCTGAATTCCTATAGCCTGCCAAGTCTGCAACAAGAAGATTTGAAATACCTCAACAAACCTATCTTCATCAAGGAGATAGAATCGGTAAACAAAAAGTCTCCCCAAACACAAAAGCCCAGGTCCAGATTGATTCACCAGTGAATTCTAAAAAACCTTTAAAGAGGACCTACAACCAATTCTTTATAAGCTCTTCCAGCAAATTGAAGAAAGAGAAACACTCCGAAATAGCTTTTACGAGGCACATATCACCCTGATGCCAAAAGCAGACAGAGATGTCACAAAAAAAGGAAAACTAAAGACCAATCACCCTGATGAATACAGATCTTCAACAAAATACTGGCAAATAGAATCCAAAGAGTTATCAAAAAGATTATACACCATGACCAAGTGGGATTCATCCCGGGAATGCAAGGATGGTTCAACATCCACAAGTCAATCAACATAATACATCATATCAAAAAAAGAAAAATAAAAACCATATGATCATATCAATAGATACAGAGAAGGCATTTCACAAGATTCAACACCCGTTCATGATAAAAGCTCTCCGTAAAATGGGGATTGAAGGAACCTTCCTCAAGTTAATCCAGTCCATCTACTACAAGCCCACAGCGAGCATCATTCTCAATGGGGAAAAACTGAAAGCCTTCCCCTTAAGATCAGGGACAAGACACGGCTGCCCACTCTCACCACTTCTATTCACTATAGATACTGGAAGTACTTGCCATAGCAATCAGGGAAGAAAAAAAAACATTAAGGGCAAAATGCTCTACGACATGGAAACTGCAAGTATCTTTAAAGACGACACACCACTGACCAAGCAAATCGAAGCAAAGATAAACAAAAGGGATTATATAAAATTGAAAAGCTTCTGCACCTCAAAAGAAATGGTGACCAAGATACAAAGACAATCCACAGAGTGAGAAAGGATATTCATCCAAAACCCATCTGACAAGGGGTTCATATCCAGGATATATCAGGCACTGGTAGCACTTCACAAGAAAAACAGCCAACCCCATCAAAATGTGGGGAGAAGAAGCAGAAGCTTCCAAAAAAGAAGAAATTGAATAGCAAAATGCATATGAAAAAGTGTTCTTCATCTTTTATCATCAGGGAGATGCACATCAAGAAACAATGAGGTACCATCTCACACCACAGAGACCTGCACACATCCAAAACAGCAAGAACAACCGGTGCTGGCGTGAATGTGGGGAAAAAAGGTACTCTCATCCACTGTTGGTGGAGTGCCGGCTGGTCCAGCCCTTTTGGAAAACAATATGGGCATTCCTCCGAAAAACTAGATATTGAGCTCCCAATTGACCCAGCAATAGCACTCCTGGGAATATACCCGAGAAACCAAAAAAACACATCGCAGAAACACTATCTGTACTTCTTTATTCATCTCTGTGCTATTCACTATAGCTAGAATCTGGAAACAACCTAAATGCCCGAGAACAGAGGACTGGCTAAAGAAACTGTGGTTCATCTACACTATGGAATACTATGCAGCTGTCAGAAAAGATGAAATTTACCTGCAAATGGATGGACATGGAGACTATCATGCTGAGTGAAATTAGTCAGAAAGAAAAGTATAGATATAGAATGACTGCATTCATCAATAGGATATAAATAGATACCAGTGTTTTACTAAATGTGGAAAATGGTAATGGCAGATTAAAACTCACCATTGAATATACACAAAGAGACTTAAGTGATAAACTCTAAATATCTGCAGGGCTAGCCACAATGTGTAAAATAAGAGGGAGAGAGATGCAGAGATAGATAGAGAGACAGAGAGAAAAAGAGAGGATACTGGGGTTCCTGCTATTGAGGCAGCCTGGGGTTGGGCGGGAGGATTGGGGTACATTGGTGTTGGAAACGGGGCACTCTGGAGGGATGGGTGCTGGAATACTGTATTACCAAGAACCAATTATGTACACCTTTGTAATTATATGTCTCATGATGGTATAATAAAAAATTAAAAAAAAAATTTTGAAACAAATTTCCCTGATGAATGTTAATGCGAAAAAACTTCAAATTTAGCAAACCAAATTCAATAGCATATAAAATAAATCATACATGATCAAGTGGAATTTAATCCATAGATTCAAGGGTAATTCAACATATGCAAATCAATTAACATAATTCATCATATCAATTTAAAAATGATACTTTTGACAAGATAAAATATCCAGTAAGGACCAAAATGAAAAATTCCTCAGCATATATGGGTGTAAGGAACTATCTTAAAGATAGTAAGATTTCGAGATAGAAAGCCTACAAACCAATGCCATTCTAATACTGAAAAACACCAAAGCATTCTCTCTGAGATAAGGTGCAAGGCTAGGATCCTGTTGTCTCCACTTTTATACAATATTATATTGGAAGTATTAACAACAATCAAGAAATAAAAATGCAAGTGATGAAATCTAGAAACAAATTGGTAAATAATTACTATTTTTAGATTACATGATAATATACAGAGAATACCCAAGATAATCCACAATAAATCTCCTTGAATAATAAGACAATACAGCAAAGTGGTAAGTAGGTACAAAATGAGCACTCAAAACTCAGTCACATTCCTTTGTGCAAATAATAAAGGGGAGGAGAAAGCTATTAACAAGTCTTTTCTATTCAAAATAGTGTGCAAAAACATTAACTAGGAACCAATTTTGAAATTGAGCTGGGATACCTTTTACAATGAAAACTTTAAATCACTTAAGTGGTAGAAGACGACCATAGGAAATAGAACATATTTATGCTTATGAATTGGAAGTATTAATATCAAAAGTGGCCATTCTACCTAAATCATTATGCATGTTCAACGCAACCCCATCCAAATTTATGACATTCTTAAATGATTTAGAATAGTCAAAATTATCTTTGGATAAAATAATAAATGACCTAGTTCAGCCAAAATAATAAAAAATAAGAAATTGGAATGTATATTATTATCTAAATTGAAATTATACTATGAAACTACAGTGATGAAAAGACCATGGTACTGAAATAAGGATAGACTTTCTGGCCAATAGGTCAGAATTGAATATTCAAAATTAGTCACCATATAGCTGAATTTTGACAAAATATAAGAGGGCATGTAATGTAGTAAATATAACCATTTCAACAACTGGTGTTGATAAACTGGATTACCACATATAAAATATGAAGATCACAGTTTACACAAAAGTTCAATTCAACATAGATAAAAGGTGTTGAGTTAAGACCAGACTTATAAATTACTTTGAGGGAAACATATACTAAATGTCTCAAGATTTGAACCTCAAAGGTGTCTTCAATTATATGATTTTATTTGCAAAGTAAACAAGGTAAAGATATAAATAAATGGGACTGCATAAAATAACAGTTTCTACATGGCAAAGAATCACAGAACAAAACTAAACACACAGCACTGAATAGGAAAAGTATTCACACTCAATGCATCAGACCAGCAAAGATCAACACCAAAATATGATACAAAATCACTGGTATCACTTGTATCACTTGTCTTCCCATTGTTCATTGATTTGCTCGGTGGGCACCATTAACATCTCCATATGTCCTGTCACATGCTAGTGTAGCCCAAGGGAATCTGCTTGCTCCAGGAACATAAAGAACTTCAAACCATTGCATCAGGTCATGGGAATGAGGTCTATAATTTTGAATGGTATTTTGGATATCAAATAAGAAATGGGTAGCTTGCCATGCTCTGCCATGAGGGTGGGATACTCTTGTAGTCACCTCTAATCTCGAACATTTATCGATAAACCACATGGGCACAAAGCAGCCATGCGAGCTGGGCTGTGATCAGCATTTATGTTGGGTGGAGCTCTGACGAGGTGGGGAGTCCGGATGTGGGAAATAGCAGCAGTAGTGATGTGAGGGTTCCTCTGGTTTCTTGCAAGGCTCTGCTGGGGTGACAGGCCAGGGCTAGACCCCACCTTCTCCCCCAGGTGCCTCATAATTAGCTGGGCACAGGTAGAGTGGGTAGTAGCTCTGCCCTATATATGTGAGTCTCTAGATCAGCATATCTCAGCTGGGCTTGAAAAAGATGGCTGCAGGGTGGGTCTCTGATGAGGCTGGCTGTGATCAATTCTGCTGGGTGGAGCCCTGACAAATTGGGGAGTCCGGATGTGAAAAATGGTGGCAGGTCTGTGTTTACATAAAAGAGATCTCATAAGCATGAACTCTGTCTTAAATACATGTAAATAGACTAAGCTGTGAGTGGATAAAACAGCAAAGCTCCCAGGCTAGCTAGGCCTGTCATCCAACAATAATATTACATGTTAAGTGAAAATCATATAATGTTACAAAACCCCTATCAAATCTGGGTAGAAAAATTTCAATAGTTCTCTGAAGAAGACAGGCAGATGGCCAATAGGTCCATAAGAATTTTTTGTCATTACTTATTACTAAGGAATTCCAACTAAAGATAATAATTGAATATCACCTCACATTGGTCAGAATGGAAGCTATAAAAAATACTGGGAAAAATCTGTGTTTGTTCGGATGTGGGGAAAAAGGAATCATCTTCCTCTACTGGTGGGAATGTTGTCTGTTTTAGTCCCTTTGGAAAACATTATGGAGCTTTCTAAGTAAAATAGAAATTGAGTTGCCATCACTGTCACTGTATCACTGTCACACAATCATTGATTAGCTCGGCGGGCACCAGTAACATATCAATACGCCCTGTCACATGTGAGATAACCCAAGGGCATCTGCCCACTCCAGGAACATAAATAGCCTCAAACCATTCCATCAAGTCCTGAGAATTAGGTCCATAATTGTTACTGGTATTTGGCATGTCAAATACGACAGGGGTAGCTTGCCAGGCTCTGCCTGAGTTGCCATATGACCCAGCAATTCCAATTCTCGGTGTCTATAATCATGGAATAAAAACACTGCTTAAGAAAGGTTAGAGTCACACTATTATTCATGGAAGTACTTATTACAGTAACAGATGGGAAATCAACCTAGGTGTTCAAATGAGTTGATTCAATTATAAGATGTGGCACATATATACAGTGGAATGCTATGAAGATGCAAGAAATGAAATCATAAAACTTCTGATTGTAAATAGAAAAGTGATGATGAGTGAAGTAAGCCAGAAAGACAAGTACAGAATGATCTTCCTCACTTACTTTGTTATAGTGAATGTCTGGATGAGAGAATGTAAGTCAGTTTTGACTCAACAGAATATGGAATAGGACAGAGAAGGAAGTGAAAGGAAATATATAATAAAGGGAACTACATGGGACGAAGTAAAAAGGGGCAAATGGAAAGTAACAAGGAAGAAGGATCATGGCCTCAGTGATGATACAGTGATGGTGTAGAGTATATGGCTATATCACTCCTCTGTGTATGTTCCAAAACCACAGAGTTAACAAAACCAAAATAATGAGAGCCAAATCCCAGCAACCAAAATTAGAACTTTCATGGGTAAGGGGGTGATAAGAGGGAACCTAGAGACACTGGTTGAGGGTATTTTACACTGGTGGTGGGATTGGTGCTATTTATACTCACTCAAGAAATTGAATTTTAGGTATAAAACATCATATGCTTAATCTCAGATATGAATATCTTTGTCAATCACAGTGCTTTAATAAATTTAAAAAAATAGAAAGCTATATATATATATATACCCTAATAATTCTAAGCTTTTTGATGCCTTACACAAAGGGATTTACATGAAAACCCTAAATGTAAGTCACAATGTGTAAGAGAAGGAGGAGCGAGAGAGAGAAGAAGAAGGAGAAGAAAGAGAAGAACAACAAGAACAAGAACAAGAAGAACAAGAACAAGAACAAGAAGAACATGAAGAACAAGAACAAGAAGAACAAGAACAAGTGGCAAAGTGACTACTATAGAGCCAGACTTGGAGAGGTGGGGAGGAATCTGGAGACATTGGTCATGGGAAATGTGCACTGGTAGAGGGTTTGGTGCTGCAACATTGTGTGACTGAATCTCAATCACGAACAGCTTTTCAAATGTCTATCTCACAGTGTTATAATAAAATAAAAATCATTTATATGAAATAAGAAAGAAAAAAAGGATGTTTGGTAATCAGTTTCCCATTGCTCCAATATCATTTTGCATAAAAACCCAGAAAATTTGAGTTGAATGAATTACAATATTGTGCTAATCATTTTTTGATTCCTTCCTTTTTCATTTTTTGTTTGTTTTCTTTTGTCAGAACAAGCAATGCTCAGGGAACTATATGGGTGGCAGGGATCTAACCAGACCATGGTTGCATGGTCTGCAACCATGCGTGAGAAATATCCTACCTTCTGAACTTTCATCTCAGTTTCTGATTATCTACCATTTCCAAAGGTGTTTAGCACCTTTGACTTGGCCTTCACTTACTAGGAAAGGAGTTCTGCAGAGAGAAAATATTTTTTGTACTTATCTATGCTTACTAGATCTTCAGTTATTTTTAAAAAGAAGTATCTGCGTAACAGATAAAATAACTCCCTAAATTGAATTGAAAGTAAGTCTACTATCTACAACCAAAATATCTATCCTGAAGTGATTATTGAGAGTAGATAAAATGGTACATCTAAGAAGTAATTGGGGTAGGGAGGTCAGACATTAGAAGCTCCTGATTATCCCTCATTTACATATGAGATCCAGCTGGATTATACTAATTCTCTTTAATATAAGGCATAGACATATTATTGGTCATCCAACAAACCTTTATTTACATTTTAATTTGCATAAGGCAGATGGAATTTGACAGGTTCATAAACAAATCAGTCTTCTACTTTATGTTGTAGTTATAAGAAGTCATAAAGTTATTAATGCTGTTGTATGTCTCTTTTTTATAGTGACATGTCCCCATGACATATTAACGTTTCTCTGTCTAGTTTGTTTTTTGTTTTCTTAGTTGGAGGGCCACACCAACATCTCTCTTAGAGCTTTTTCTCAGGGTGTTGTTTGGTGAGGCTCAGGGGACCATATAGATTTACTGGGTATAGATACAGGGTCAGAAACATGCAAGGCAAGCACATTAACTGCTAAGTTACCAATCCATCTCCTAGGCTAGGTCTAGGCATTTTTTAGATTAGGTATGCAGTGTTGTAATGCTCAACATGGCAGAGCTTGGGGCAATGTGGGATTTCTGGTTTTTTGGTGGTGGAACACGTGGTGCTAAGGTTTCTACATTAGTTCTTATGTTAGCAAAGCATGGACTACACCCTTTAATTTATCTAGGGTGTTATTTTTTTTCTTCCAAGTCTTTATTTATTTTTTAAGTATTTTATTATACCACCGTGAGATATACAAATAAAAAAGATATACAATTAAAAAGGTCATGTTTGGGTTTTTGGTCATACAGTGTTTCAGCACCCGTCCCTCCACCAGTGCCCATCTCCCACCACCAACATCCCCGGTTCCCTCCCCCTTCCCCAGCCCTGCTCCATGGCAGGTTCTTTATTTCTTTCCCTTTCTCTCTCTTTCTCTTTTCCTTTAGGGTGTTATTTTTGTTTCCTCTTTCTCTTTCTTTGTTACAGTCCTGTTACTTTTTGTTTTCCTTTCTCTCTCTTTGTTCCACACAAACATGCACATACACACACATGCACATTCACACGCACACACACTATAAAAATCAGTAGAACAAAAATAATGATGATGTATGGAATCAAATAAAATATCTAGTAAATTTTCAATATTGTCAAAGAGATATTTTCCTATATATTGTAATAATAATATCAACACATCTTTTCCTATGTGTCATCAACATTTATTAATAGCCATCTAATTGCCAGTAGCCAGTATACTTTCTAAATGTCTCTGATATATACTACCTTCTTCTTATTCCTTCTGTCCTCCTTTCTAATCCTATTTGCCATACTTTAAATGCTTAAAAATTCACTACTATTCTTCCAGGTAATAGAAAGATAGAGAGGAGGAAAAAGTGTAATACTTAAAATACTAAAGAAAATAAAAAAATATTATAACAGAAAGTTGCAGAACTTAAAATACTAAAGAAAATAAAAAAGTATTATAATAGAAAGTTGCAGATACTTATCTCTATCTTGGTGTATAAGAGAAAGACGGAAAAAGATGAAACTGAGAAGTAGTCAGGGGAAAGCATGGATTATTTTAAGTTTTCCTTTAGAAGTTTCAATTATGTTCTGCAAGTCACATGGACCTAGTGAAGAATTTTATACAGGAGTAAGAGATAGTGGTTTTGAACAATCTGTCAATTTGAGATGAAAATAAGGATAAGTAAAAATGTCATGGCAAGAAAACAATTTGAGTGTTTTAAGAACCTGATATACAGCAAATTTTTTAGTTAAGAATTGCTTCAGAGGGGGGCCGGAGCGATAGCCCAGCGGGTAGGGTGTTTGCCTTGCACGCGAGCCGCCTGTGCCGGTCCGGGGTTTGAATCCCAGCATCCCATATGGTACCCCGAGCACCGCCAGGAGTAATTCCTGAGTGCAGAGCCAGGAGTAACCCCTGAGAGTCGCCGGGTGTGACCCCCAAAAAAAAAGAATTGCTTCAGTGTAAATAGCAAAGAGAATAAAAAACTGAACATCTGAAAAAAGGATAAAAGGAATTGGTGGTAAGAAGAAGGATATTAAAGAAGAGATTATTTGAGGATGACTACTTAGAGGTGAAATTTGTAAGCCAAGCATTCACTTTATATATGTTAAATCTAATTATCTATAAGGAGTTCTTTATAAAATGGAGGAAAACAAAGTAAGATATAATCTCAGAATATTAGCATATGCCATATCATCAACTTAAAGAGTTTCTAATTATGAAGATTAAGTGCTAGTTAATTAGAGCTGTCATATAGGAATCAGGTTAAATTTTATTTTATGGAAGATTATATATCTATTTCCATTTATATCTTAATCTGTAATTTTAATTTCAAGTATTTCTCATTTTCATTTATTTGTGACAATATTTAAAATTATTTTATCTAGGGATGACAAAATTGACAAGAGGTAAGGCAATGTGTTTACTTATTATTAATTACGTATATTGTCTTTAGTTCTATTTTTAAAATTGTATTATATCACCATGAGATAGACAATTACAACGTTTTTCATGATTGGGTTTTAGTCATGCAATGTTGCAGCACCCATTCTCCACCAATGCACATTTCCCACCACCAATGTCCCTAGTTTCCCCATGCCCAACCCTGTCTGCCTCTATGTCAGACAATTTTCTTCTCTTTTTCTCTCTTCTTTTGAGCATTGTTGTTTGCAACACATAAACACTGAAGGTTGGGTCAAAGTGATAATCCAGTAGGTAGGATGAGTTCCCTTGCATGCAGTTGACCCAGTTCAATTTCCTGAATCCCATATAAACCGTCAAGCACTGTGAGGAGTAATTCCAGAGTGCAGAGCCTGGATTAACTCCTGAACATTGCTGGGTGTGACCCAAAAAGCAAAAAATAAATTCACTGAAGGGTTATCACGCATATACTTTTATGTACTTATAATACAGAGTTTATAAGAGTTTCAGCACAATCAACCATATCCACACGGTAACCAAGCTCATTGAAGTTTGTAGGGAGTTCAGGATGCCACTCTGTCTCACGTTCATTGATTTAAAGAAAGCCTTTGATTCTGTGGAGACTGAAAAGGTCATCGAAACCCTAGCCAAACAGGGCGTTCAAACCCAATACATCAAGATCCTTCGTGATCTGTACTACGGATTCACCACCAGGATCTCACCATTCTACAAAGAAATGATCATCAATGTCAAAAGAGGGGTTCGGCAGGGGTGATACCATTTCACCAAAACTCTTCTGCACCACCCTTGAGAACATCATAAGACAATTAGAATGGGAAGGAATTGGAGTGAAGGTAGACGGTCGGCAACTAAATCACCTCCACTTAGCTGATGACATCGTTCTAATAACACCAAATGTCAGCCAAGCAGCACAAATGCTGGCTGACTTTGACCTAGAATGTGGAAAGATGGGTCTACAGCTGAATCTCAGCAAAACTATGTTCATGAAAAATGAACTAGTTCGGGAAGCTCTATTCACTCTCAATGGAACAAACATCTCTGAATAGAGCAGTTATGTGTATCTAGGTCTAGAAGTCAACATGATGAACCACCTAAAACCTGAGTTGCGCTGGAGGAAGAGAGTGGCATGGAATGCCTTCAAAAGCATCGAATAAATAGCTAAAAAAGACAAAGAACTTCCTGCTCCGGGCACATCTCTTCAACTCCACTGTTCTCCTGCATTAACATATGCCTCAGAGACCTGGGCCTTGAAAAAGCAGGATGAGAATGCTATTCGGGTCTCCCAAAGAGGAATCAAAAGAGCTATGCTTGGAATATCACGCCTCACTCAAGTGAAAGAAGGAATACAGAGCTCCGAACTCCATCGCTGTTCCAGAGTCAGGGATGCTGTCTCATTTGCCAAGGCATCGAAAATCAGATGGGCTGGACATGTAATGCGATTTGGAGACGACCACTGGACTAGAGCCGTTACCGACTGGATCCCACGGGATGTCAAAAGATCACGTGGCTACCCACCTACAAGATGGCCAGGCTTCTTCGTCAAGACCCTGAACGAATGGTTTGAGGCTCTGTGTATTCCTGAAGCAAACCAGATGCCATTGGGATACACTGACACATGATAAGGTCAAATGAAAATATTACTGGCACCCGCTCGAGCAAACCGATGAATAACGGGATGTCAAGTGATCAAGTGAATACAGAGTTCTAGTTTAGCATTGCCATTTCCATTATTGGCAGGCTTTTCCCTTATCTATCATAACTAATCTGTAGCAGAAAGGAATGCAGTCATTTTATGATCTGTCGTTCTCCTATTTTCTCTTAGCATTATTATCTCCATGTCAATCTATTTATAGGCAAATTTCACAATTTCATTATTCCTAACAGCTGGATAGCATTACATTTAGTATTACACTTTGTAGATGCACAGTAGTTTCTTTGGCCAGTCTGATCTACTCAGGCACTCAAGTTGTTTCCAGATTCTGGCTAGGGTGAATAGAGCTGCAATGAATGTAGAAGTGCAATGGAGTTTCTACTGTGTGTTTTTGGGCCCTCAGGGTATATTCCCAGGAGTGATACTGCTGGGTTAAATGGGAGCTTAATTTTTAGTTATTGGAGGAAAGTTCATATAGTTTTCCAAAAAGGTGGGACCAGTCAACATTCCCAGCAACAGTGAATGCGAATCCCTTTATCTCTGCATCCGAACCAGCACTGGTTGTTCTTGCTCTTCTCGATGTGTCCAGTCTCTGTGGTGTGAGATATTCTCATTGTTGTTTTGATTTGAATCCCCCCTGAAGATTAATGATGATGAGCAATTTTATATGCCTTTGATCATTTGAATTTCTTCTTCGAGGAATCTTCTGTTGATTTTTTTCCCCCCCTTTTTAATGGGGTTGGATATTTTTCTTGTAAAGTTCTAACAGTGCTTTGTATATCTTAGATATAAGCCCCTTATCAGATGGGTATTGGACAAATAATTTTTTCCCAATTAGTGAGCTCTCTTTGTATCTTGTCATCATTTCTTTTGAGGTGTATGAACTTTTAGTTTCATATAGTCCTGTATGTTTATCTTTGTTTCCACTTGCTTTATTAGTGGTGTTTCATCTTTAAAGTTGTCTTTAGCTTCAATGTGGAGGGTGTTACCTATGATTTCTCCAATGTACTTAGTAGATTCCTATCTGGTGTAGATATTCCCTTCATCCATGTTGATATGACATTTTACATGGAGTTTGAAAAAGGACTAAGTTCATTTTTTTTCTGCATGTAGCTGCCCAGTTTTCCAAGCACCACTTTTTTGTACAGGCTTTCCTTGTTCCACTTTTATATTTTTTACTCCTTTATCGAAGATTAAATGATAATATATATGAAAGTGTGTGTCAGTATATTCAATCTCGATTCCATAGGTTTATAGGTCTATCATTATTCCAATATCATTATGTTCTAATTATACTTCTTTGTAGTATTGTTTGAAGTTTAGGAAGGTGATGCCTCCCATCTTTCTCCCAAGGATTACTTTAGCCATTCTTGAGGGGTTACTGT
>JAJIBD010016107.1:0-37741 GCA_021461705.1 Cryptotis parvus | reverse complement strand
TGCCGGGTTATAAAAATTAAATCTGTATAAAATGCTTGTCATGAAATGGCTGACAGTGCTATTCCATTTTAGTTATTGTTTAATTTTTTTTAAAGTATCTGCCACATGTTAAAAACACTGTGGTAGTTACGCACAGGCATTTTGTAGGGGAAAATGCTTTATCAACTCTTCCCGTGATGTTTACTTGTATTTATTCATATTTCTGTGGCTCTGTGAACTATTTTAGAATAGTCCAAACAGCTGTGGATTCTTTATAGAAACCTCTAGCTCATGGGCTCCTTATAGCACTGAATATGGGTGCTGCTCATTTGCTATTTTACTCTTGCTCATGACCTTAGCTCCGTAACTAGAATGTAAACCCTTCCTTCAGTAAACTGGTGAAAGTTTTCCTTCACTACTGGGGAAGACCGCTCAAGGGCTGGAGCACGGGCCTTGCATGTAGGAGCGTGGGTTCAGTCCCTAACCCTGCATGGTTCCCCCAAGCATGAGTAGGTGTGGTGGACCTTCCCTTCGCTTTCCCTTCCTGTGCCCTCCAACTCAAAAAAACAAAAGATGATTTTTCTCTTAGCACTAAAGTTATTGAGTATGTGCTTGATCCAGTGTACAGTGATGAAAGTGATTATGCTAAGTAAAATGTTGACATTGAAAATGGGTAAAGAAACTGGGAAGTTTAGGAAGAACCTGTAACTGCAGAAGTCACAACACTTAAGGTCAACTAAACTTAAGGGTATATATTTTTGTTTTTGTTTTTGTTTTTCCTCCTAGTATTGGCCACACCCGCTGTGCTCAGGGATTACTTCTAGCTGGGGATCAAACCCTGGTTGCCTTGATGCAAGGCGGCACCTTATCCATTGTACTGTCTCTCTGGTCCCCAGTTTAAATGGTTTTAACTAGTTGTTTTAACAGAAATAACTAATCATAGCTATAAAATAAAATTATTCTCACTTTCAAAAACCTGCATGATGTAAAATAGTGAATGATAGGAACCAGAACAGGCCAGATGTAGATAGGATAGGTGAGTCTTGGGGGTGGGCAGGCAGGCTCCACCTGGCAGCACTGAGAGCCCCCAGGGCTACAGTGGGATGACTACTCTGGCATGTGGTCAGAGTGCCTGGATTGGTCCAGGGCCCTGTGCCTGGCAGACATGTGCCCTGTGCCATGGCTGGACATTCTAGCCCTTTGAGCCCTCTTCCAGCCCCTAAAGGATCAAAAGTTTTTGTGTTCCTGGGGCAGTAAGAGAAACAAGATACTATTTAACTTCTATAAACAAGATACTGTTTAACTTTTATACTTACAAGTTATGAAACACGCTTTAACCATATCACTTAAAGGTAAGGCAACTGCTATTAGAAGCCAACGTAGACTGTTGCATATTCTAAGTAATAGCGAAGTTTGATGCTTGAACTACCTATTTTTGGGGCCTCCCAAGTGATGCTCATGTGACCTGAGGATGCTGGAGTGGGTCACTGAGACCAGCTATATATATATTTGGTCTTTTTGGGCTACTCCCAGCAATGCTCAGGGGATTACTCCTGGCTCTACACTCAGGAACTACTCCTGGCAGTGCTCGGGGGGACCATATAGGATGCCGGGATCGAACCTGGGTCGGCAAACGCCTTACCGCATGTGCTTTCTTTCCGGCCCCCAGCCTGGCAATATTTGGAGCTTCTAGGGTACACTTGGTGATGCTCAGGGTACTGTGTGATACTTGGGATTGAACAGGAGTCAGCCACATGGAGGCATATGCTTTATTCTCCATGTTAGCTCTCTTACCTTTGCTTTATTATCTTGATCTTTGGGTCTCACCTGGCAGTGCTTTGGAGCTATTTCTGGCTCTGTGCTCAGAGGTTGTTCTTGGCAGTGCTCAGGGACCTCACAGTGCTGGGCATCAAACCTGGACTTCCACCATGCAACACGTGCACATTGTCCTTGAGCTGTCTCTGTGACCAAGTGGATAATGCTTTATATATTTTTATTTTAATTTTTTTTTTGGATTATGCTTTAAAGAAAGCATAATAATTGCTTTAACTTGGTGCTGGAGTAATAGTCCAGTGGGTAGGGCATTTGCCTTGCACTTGGCCGACCCAGCTTCGATCCCCGGTATCCCATATGGTCCCCCAGTACAACCAGGAGTAATTCCTGAGTGCAGAGCCAGGAGTAACCCCTGAGCATTGCCAGGTGTGATCCAAAAGCAAAAAAAATAAATAAGTGAAATAATAATAATAATAATAATAATAATAATGATAATAATTGCTTTAACTCACTCAGTACTTTTTACTCCCCCTTTCCAGACAAGAGGAAGCTGCCCATAGCAGTCAAGAAATAAACTCAGATGACAGGCGACCCCAGAGGAGACGAGAAGACCGAATCCCATACCCAGACAGAGAGAGCTACAGCCAGCCAGGCTGGCATCATCAGCGGCCTCCCAGTGGGACTGGAACTGGGACAAAGATGGCTTTAATAACACTAGGAAAAACAACTTTCCACATTCTTTGAGGAATAACGGTGGACCAAGAGGCTGTTCTTTGTGGCATAAGGGTGTCGCAGGAGGTCCCTCAAATTGGTTTCACAGCCATAATAATTCTGGAGGTGGTTGGCATTCAAATAGTGGAAATGTAGATTGGAAACATAATGGCACAGGAAGAAATTCCAGTTGGCATTCTGAAGGAACAGGTGGCTTTTCCAGTTGGCATATGAGCAACAGTAACGGAAACTGGAAATCCAGTGCGGCGTGGTACAAATAGTTGGAACTACAGTGGCCCTGGAGACAAGTTTCAGCCAGGCAGAAACAGAAATTCTAACTGTAAGATGGAAGACATGACTGTGCTCTGGAACGGTAAACCCAAGTCAAGCAAATACAGTCAAGAAAGGTACCATTGGCAACGGCAAGAAAATAGCAAAAAGTGGGGCAGTTCCCACATACCGAGGTCCTTCTGCAGAGTTTGCAAGTGATAAATTTCCTTCAGGAAGACTTATTTGACTTCAGTTTCGAGCAGCGGGAAAGCCAGACCACTAAATCCACAGACAGTGGAGCTTCCAAAACCGGTGGGAAGAATGGCACTGTGGCTAGGGAGAAGCTCCATCGCTGGACTCCTTACCCATCCCAAAAAACCTTGGACCTGCAGGCAGCCATGAAAGAGGTCATTGGTAAGTCAGAAGTGACAGACAAACCTCTTTTGATTTTAGCTTGATAACTGGGGGATGCAAGAGCCCAAAAAGTCAGAACTCAGCAAAGAAGGCCCCGTCACTTAAATCACACAAAAACTCAATCCCTCTTCAGTATCACACAAGGCCACTTCAGACCGCGCGGGCTTCCTCTGAGGTGGTGCGAGACTGCCCTGTTAGAGAAAAAACCTGAGCAAACGCAAAACTTAAGTAAGGTGTCATCGTTAAAATCCCCACCCCCTTCCCATCCGGGTCGCTAAATCAGTTTCTCCAAAAACAGAATTCAAAGAAGCCCGCCAAAACCACCAAAAAGCATTCTTTTTCTCCCAAGGAACACACGAATTCCTCAAACAAACCCACTGTGGCAGAGAATCATGATTCCACTTATATAGCCAAACTGGGGAGTTCATGTCCGCGTATCCTAAAAGGGAAGGAAAGTACAGCTGGCGTTCAAAAGGAACTTGAGGAAAATGTAAGTGTTATGCTAGAAAAAAGCCAAAGATGGGCTGTCATGTCCCGCATCCTTGCCAAAAACCGCCGCGGACGGTTCCTCCAAAAGGGACTCTTCCAAAGCAAGTAGGGATGGCGAAGAGTCTGGGAAGGGGTCCTTGAAAATTGAGTTTCCAGCTCATGCAGTAGAGACTGAAAGTAATGGGGAGATATTGGACCCAGAAAAGCCAGTAGCAAAAATTGGAACCCCAAGTTCTGCAACTACAGAAGCCTTATCTTGTCCCTCCTGCCGCTGCTGAGAGAGTGGGGATGACGGCAGCCTGCAAACAGCTAGAAAACAATCCACTTCCCCGTGTAACTCAACAGTGCCTCAGAAAGACTCTGAATTACCAACGATAGCGGCAGCCAGTCCCCACTCGGACTTGCTGTTGGACTTGAAACCCTCTCTCGAGGATGCTCAGGATGATGAGATGGTCAAGTCTCACGTGTCTTACGAAACGGAAGGTTTTGAGGGCCCTTCTTTGGATGGAGACCTTCAAAAGGTGAGTTGGGCCAGCCCACAGGCCCTCTCCTGCCTGAGCTCAGTAAGCTGGGCTTTCCTGCCTCGCTTCAGAGAGACCTAACCCGGCACATCAGTTTGAAGAGTAAAACCGGCGCACCTTCCCGAACCAAATCTCAACAGTGCTCGGCGCATCCGCAATATTAGTGGCCATCGGAAGAGCGAGACGGAGAAGGAGTCTGGACTGAAGCCAACCCTGCGGCAGATTCTCAATGCCTCTCGTCGAAATGTCAACTGGGAACAGGTGATTCAGCAAGTGACCAAGAAAAAACAAGAGCTAGGCAAAGGCCTGCCCAGGTGCGTGCCCCTGTTTCGATATACATTTTTCTTTTTAAAATTACCTCTATGAGCCCTTGTCCAGAGAATTCTGCTTGTTATATTTAATTAAATAGTTGCAAAAAATGTATCCATTGTAGATGTGTGGCTCAAATATTAAAGAGTGATTGCTCCTCGAAACAAATGGAATAAAGCTGAAAAGCACACCTAATTCTGAGGAATATGGTGGGGCCAGGAAGAAAGTCCTAAACCCAGCATTTTCTTTATAGGATTTGGAAAGTAAAAATATAGGAATTATATTTATTAATCTTTTTCTGTCTCTTGGTATTTTAGTAAGTGGTACAACCTTTTAGTATAACTTCTCATTACCTTAAACTTAGAGCATATAATTACCTGTTTATGTATACTATGTATGCTTTGAATACATGATCACAATATGCTTCTAATTTTTTTTTGTAATTTTGCTTCTATCTCATTGAGGTCCTAAATGATTCTGAGTGCTGAAGTAGCGTTTAGCACAATTAAGCTATGTACTTGGAAACCATTATATTATAATTATAGTACTCCAAGCTTAAATGTTTATCCTTGTTGAAATCACATATTTGTTATGCTCCTTTTCCTTTCCCATTCCTTGCGTTACAGAAATTATGAGTTTCTTCCCTTTCCCTTTGCAGTGCTCAGGGGCTACCAGAGCCACACCTCATAGTATTTGAGGCCATGGGGGGGTGGGCTGGGGGCGGGGGGCATTCAGCACAGGCGATTGAGCCCAAGACCTCTCCCATCAATTCATGTTCTCTGCCATCTAGGAGCCACATCCCTGGCCCCCGATTATAAAGTTCTTAGCACAGTGTCATGCATGTGTGAATGCTCATGAAATATTATTTGTTTTGACTTACTGAGACTGAGTATTGTTGGTCTGGGTCTCGGTAGTATATAAAACCATTTTATTCTCTCAAATCTTTTATTTTCTCAAATGTATTTTCATAGATGGTTAGAAATCACCTGGTATTTGTCATATTACAGTACTGGCAATTATTTATGTTATACCTGGAACTTTTAATAGACTGTGAAATCCTTGAGGACAAAAGCCAACCTGGTTGTGTTTAAAAAAAAAATCCTCATCAGTTTTTAACACAGACTGGCAATAAGAATTGCTCTTGGGGGCTGGAGGCGATAGCCCAGTGGGTAGGGCATTTGCCTTGCATGTGGCCGACATGTGCCGGCCTGGGTTCAATCCCCAGCATCCCATATGGTCCCCTGAGCACCGCCAGGAGTAATTCCTGAGTGCAGAGCCAGGAGTAACCCCTGAGCATCGCCGGGTGTGACCCAAAAAAAAAAAAAAAGAATTGCTCTTGGGGGCCAGAGAATAGTGAAGCAGGTAGGGTATTTGTCTTGGACATGGCCAACCTGGGTTTAATCCCCAGTAATCATATGATTCCCTGAGCACTGTTAGGAGTTACTCCTGAGTGCAAAGCCAGGTATAACCCCTGAGCAGCTCCAGGTGTGACCCATAAACCAAAAAAGCCAAAAATAAATAAATAGATAAATAAATAAACTAAAAATAAAAGACTTGCCCTCTACTCTCAGCCACGTCCATGAATTTTCTTTTTCCTTTTTTTTTTTTTTTTTTTTTTAGATTCGGCATAGAAATGGTTCCTTTTGGTCCAGAATGAGCAAGAGGGCTTGGATTTGGATGGAGAGCCCGATCTGTCCAGTCTGGAAGGGTTCCAGTGGGAAAGTGTTTCCGTTGTCATCTCCCGGGCTGACAAGGAAGCGCAGCCTTTCTGAGAGCAGTGTGATCATGGACAGGGCTCCTGTGTATGGCTTCTTCAGTGAGGAAGGCACAGGCAAGGGAAAACGAGCCTCAGGAAATCCTTTCGCCTCCTAACTCATTGAGGTCTGCACAAAGCCAGAAAGTGACTGTGGGACTTAAGCAGGAAGTGACACCTTTCTCTGCCTCCCTGATAATGGGCGAAGGAGGCGAAAATGTTGCTGCCAGGAGGCGGCATAGTACCCAGTTCTCTGATCACACAGCATCTGTGATGCAGTTAGCCAAACACCCGAGCAGCCAGAAGAATGCACCCCCTTCCGAGAACCAGAACACCCAGGAGAGCAATGGAGAAGGAAGCTCGTTATCGTCAAATGTATCTTCAGCCCTTGCAGTCTCCAGTTTGGCAGATGCTGCCACAGACAGCAGCTGCACCTCTGGTGCTGAGCAAAACGATGGCCAGAGTGTTAGAAAGAAGCGAAGAGCCACTGGGGTGAGTGACTCCTGGGGAGCATTCCGAGTGATGACGGGGCTTTCAGGAAGATTCATCTTGACTATTCTTGCGCTTTAACTTTTAAGTTTTTTTTCCTTGTGTTTCGGGGTTGTGATTCTCCCTGCTTTGGGATATGACGTGTGAGGCTCCACTCTTAGTGATCAGTCTTGTTCTGCTGATGTCTTTCACTGAGTAGTTCTACCAAGTCAGGTGTAATTGAATATGAATGTGCAAGGAAAATGTGAAGTCATCTCTAAAACTAGTCTCCATGCCACTGATGCTTTTTTAATTACCTGATCACAGAGTATGCCACGGCTTCAGCGTAACTTGATCTGTTTTCATGGTGCAGATCTGGAATGCAACGAGGAAAGTTTTACTGTTGCATTTGGAGGGCATGTGTGCCTGCTGGACCCACAACTGATGACCGTAGCAATGCGGTGACTGTAATGCTGCTACAGTGCATATGTGTGAGCTTATTAGTGTTAGATTTTTTTCTTGTTGCTTCTGTTGCACAAACTTTTTTTTTTCTTTTTTGGGTCACACCCGCGATGCTCAGGGGTTACTTCTGGCTCTGCACTCAGGAATTACTCCTGGCGGTGCTAGGGGGGACCATATGGGATACTGGAGATCGAACCCGGGCGGCTGCGTGCAAGGCAAACGCCTACCCGCTGGACTATCGCTCCGGCCCATGTTGCACAAACTTCTGTATTTTACACAGGCTCCGTTCTTTCATGGATAGGTGACTCCGCTAGCATCTCTGTTGCTGCCATTATCCGACTTTTTCTGAAACCCTTTTTTGAATAGAAATACAGTCCAGAAGCTGGCACATTTTAAGAAGACAGACTAAACTGAACTAGTATAGCAGTAGTTAAGTGCATAGGTTGTACGACTAGGTTTAAATTCAAACTTTCTTCCTTTGACTCTGGAATTGTCAGGCAAGAGGTTCTCCCATGATAAAGTTACTCTTGGGACTTGCTATTAGATTATTCAGTTTATTTTTATTATTGTCCTGCTGAAATTTCAGGTAAAAACCATGCTAAGATGAAATCATATGCATTATTACTTTTTTTTTCCAGACTTCTGTTTGTATTTTGTTTCACCAAGATGTTATGTTTTGCCTAATCATCTCGGGCTTATGATGATAGGAAGGTCCTTCACCTTGGGTTTTTTTTAAATCCTATTCATTCAACTAATATTTCAGTTGTGCCATGTATGAAACTTACATTATCGTATTAAATTGATTTTTTTTGTTTTCCTCTGGATAATGATCTTCATATATTTATTATTGCTCAATTTTCTTTATTTCCTCAGGATGGATCTTCTCCTGAACTTCCAAGTCTAGAGAGAAAAAAATAAAAGAAGGAAAATCAAAGGAAAGAAAGGTGCGGTGTAGAATATTTTGTCAGGGGCGGAGGCGATAGCCCAGCGGGTAGGGCGTTTGCCTTGCACGCGGCCGGCTTGTCCCGGCCTGGGTTCGATTCCCGGCATCCCATATGGTCCCCGAGCACCGCCAGGAGTAATTCCTGAGTGCAGAGCCAGGAGTAGCCCCTGAGCATTGCCGGGTGTGACCCAAAAAAAAAAAAAAAAAAAGCAAAAAAAAAAAAAAGAATATTTTGTCAGAAAAAATAATTAGCAATTCAAAGCACCTCAAAATAGTATAGTTTGTAGTTTTCAAAAGCTGATTTCCAATTTATTATATGTTTGTTGTCGTAAGAGCATAGGAAAATCAGTTTTCTTACAACATTCAGTTGCTGTATGGAAGAATGATACATCTAACTTAAATGTTATTATAAATCTTATTATAAACCTTGAACATACTTTATGAACACTTCATAAAGAATGAAGTGTCTCATTGGACTCTTTTTCAGTGGGATGAAGAGGAAGAGAGAATTGTATCTTTCCTGGTCATAGCCTTTCTCTTATTTTCCATTTAGCGGCATGTGGTTGCTTTTCTCATGTGAATTAAGGAGAGAAGTATTAATGTGGCTTCCTGAACCCCATTTCCACTTGAGGGCCAGAGCAGAATATACATTAGATGAGCCGTGGGTGACTGCATCTAGTTGAGTCAGGGAGAATACTATTTCTGTTGGACCAGCTTTGTGGATGATGGTATTATTTGCAGAACTAGAAAGCGTCATAGAGTTATAGAAAAAGATGATCTTTATGGGGCAGGGTGGGGGTAGGAATCCTTTGAATTAAAGAAACTTTAAGATACCAGCTAGAGGTACTACTACATTGGTGGTTGGGAATGTGGGTCTGGTGTTTGGTGGTGAGACATTTGCGTATTGAGTGGGAAAAAAGGTGCCAGAGCGATAGCCCAGCGGGTAGGGCGTTTGCCTTGCACGCTGCTGGCCCAGGCCGGCCCGGTTCTATCCCGGCATCCCATATGGTCCCCCTAGCACCGCCGGTGTAATTCCTGAGTGCAGAGCCAGGAGAAACCCCTGAGCATTGCGGGTGTGACCCAAAGAGCAAAAAAAAAAAAAAAAAAGAATGGGAATAAAAAGATCATTAAAATGCACGCATAGGGGCCGGGGCGATAGCCCAGTGGGTAGGGTGTTTGCCTTGCACGCGGTCGGCCCATGCCAGCACGGGTTTGATCCCCAGCATCCCATATGGTCCCCAGAGCACCACCAGGGAGTAATTCCTGAGTGCAGAGCCAGAAGAAACCCCTGAGCATTGTCGGGTGTGACCCAAAAAAGCAAAAAAAAAAAAAAAAAACAAAAAAAAACCCGCACACATAGTAGAATATTTATTTTAAGTACCTTAAGTGTAGTATTTAAAGGCAATATATGTATGTTTTGTTTGCTTTTTTGTTTGTTTTGGGGCCACACCCAGAGATGCTCAGGGGTTACTCCTGGCTCTGCACTCAGAAATTACTCTTGGTAGAGGCTCTGGGGACTGCTGCCAGGGATTGAACCCTGGTTGGCCAAGTAAAAAAGCAAATGCCTTCCCCTGTATGCTCTCTCCAGTTCCAAGGAGAACGCTTTTAAATGAACAGACTAAAGATATATTGTGTGATGAGCCTGTAAGCAGCTTAGATAAACGGGCCTAATATAACCAGAAACCTTTGTTGAGGACAGTGGTAGGTAAAGGAAGAATGGGAATGAAGCTGACAACAGTTGATTGACCTGAAACAAATTTCTCTGGGCTGGGTGGTGGTGGTGGAAGATGGTGGTTAGGTACCCTAATTGAACCATTAAACCCTAGCTTATCAGTTCTTGACTTGATGGTTTGTGAGATTAGATTTGTTTCCAGTGATTTACTGGGGAGACAAAATCTTAGCATAGGCAATTCAAGCGGTCCTGTTTTCTAGTAACTGACTTATTAAAGAGAAGTCTCTGGTAATAAACTTAGCCCTGCTCTTTCTTTTGACAGAACGTTCTCAGGTTGACCAGCTGCTGAATATCTCTTTAAGGGAGGAAGAACTAAGCAAATCACTGCAGTGCATGGACAACAATCTCCTGCAAGCTCGTGCAGCGCTGCAGTCAGCGTATGTTGAAGTTCAGAGGCTACTTATGCTTAAGCAGCAGGTAAAGTTCATGGAAGAGTGAATAAGGTCTCTGAAATTGAGTTTCCAAGTGCTTAATTGAATACTTTATTTTTAGATAACTATGGAGATGAGTGCACTGAGGACCCATAGAATACAGATTCTGCAGGGATTACAAGGTATTTGCAAAGAATCAGATGGATCGGACCCTCTGTCTTTTGTTGTTGTTGTTGTTATTCTCTAGGGCAATTGAAGAAATAAATGAAAGGATATATGTTTTCTTTTTGTGTTTCCTTAATTTTATCCTTCTCTGGAAAGACCTTTGAGACTATATATATATATATATATATATATATATATATATATATATATATATATATATATATATATATATATATATATATATATATATATACTCATGTGTAAATATAATATATAATATATGCTAAAATATGTATATAAGTATATAATACTTATGTGTGTGTGTATGTGTGTGTGTGTGTGTGTGTGTGTGTGTGTGTGTGTGTATCACTATCTTCCCGTTCATCATCAATTTGCTCGAGGCGGGCTCCAGTAACATCTCCATATGTCCTGTCTCATGCTAGTAGAGCCCAAGGGCATCTGCTTGCTCCAGGAACATAAAGAGCCTCAAACCTAAATTATATTAGGTCATGGGAATGACCCAACATAATTATTACTGGTATTTGACATATCAAATACGACACGGCAGCTTGCCAGGTTTGCCGTGTATGTATATATATATGCATATATATGCATGTGTGTGTGTGTGTACTTAAAATGCTGAGTAATGAAGATAGTACGAAGATAGTCTATTAATCAAGTCTTGGGTTTTTTTGGGCCATACCGTGTGGTGCTCAGTGCTTGCTCCTGGCTCGGTGCTCAGGCATCCCTTTTGGATGGTGGTCAGGGGACCAATTGGGTGCTGGGAATCCAGCCTGGGTTGGCCGTGTGCAACACAGGTGCTTAGCCACTGTAATATCTCTCTGGCCCCATGGCTCAAATCTGGACTTTTCCATTAGTACTCATGACTATTTTTTTCTTTTGTTTTGTTTTGCTTTTTGGGTCACACCTGGCAATGCTCAGGGGTTACTTCTGGCTCTGCACTCAGGAATTACTCCTGGCAGTGCCCGGGGGACCATTTGGGATTCCAGGGATTGAATCCAGGACAGCTGCATGTAAGGCAAACGCCCCTACCTGCTGTACTGTCGCTCTCACCCCTGTACTTTGGATAATTTAAAAATTGGACTTTGGATAAATAACTTAAAATCTAAGCAGTTAGAATATTAATGCATGTTTTATCTGTATCCGGTGGCAAAATATGACATGCTATTTTGAAAAAAACAACAGGAGACTTAAAAATTCTAGTGTAATTTTAAAAAATTTACTTTAGGGCCGGAGAATAGTCCAGTGGGTAGGCACTCGCCTTGCATGCAAGTCAACCAGTTTATCCTGCTCCACTTGTGGTGCCCTGAGCCCCACCAGGAGTAAGCACTGAGGTAGCCCCAAAACAACAAAAAAAATTTTGAATTTTACACATGTACGTATATATACTTTAGAATTGACCTTTTAAGTAGCAGCTTTACATTTGCATATATGTGTTTCCCTTTCCAGAATCATATGAACCTTCTGAGCGCCCAGACCAGGTTCTTTGTAGTCTTCCACGAGAACAAAGGAGCAGTAGATCTCAAATTTCTGCTGATACTGCCTTGCTGCCCACTCCCTTTTTTCCTGCTTTTCTGGAGTCTCCGTCATCCACTGGAGTCCCTCTCCAAGTCACTGCATCTCCTACTTTCCAAGTCCACGGAAGCCTTCCAGCGCCAGACTCCTCGGTTCAGATTAAACAAGAACCCATGTCTCCCGAACACGGCGAGAGTGTGAATGTTATGTCACAAGACTCTGCTTGCACTGAGTCCAAGGAATTACTGCAAGCTAATAGTATGTAAACTTTTCTCTGAGTTAAGGGCAACCCTGTAGTGAATCTGGGGCAACTTGATATCAGTGATGTAATGTCTACTTCCCCATTAAAGCTCATGTTACTGCAATTATTTTTACTTGAAATTTCCTTCATTCAAGAGAACTACTCAAGAGAACTATTTAATTATCAATTACTTTCTTTTTCTAATCCAGGATTTCTAAATTGACTTTGTATTTGTACCTGAAAGTTTCCACGTACTGAGATTGACGCAGTCAGTTTGGTTTTGAGATAAATGGGTTCACTTTTTAGGCAAGGCCTATCATTCATATCATCTGAGGTTTTTTGCTGATTTAGGATTTGTGTAAGCCTGACAGCCTAAAAAGGATGCTCTGCAGAGGGACTTCTGGGAGTTAGGATTACTGAATAGAAACTTGGATGGTTTTGAGAAATGACAAGAATCTTTACCCTTTCATAAAATTATACTAATTTGCTTACCATTTGAAAATAAGTTTGAGTGGTAATTTAAATCACTGTATCACTGTCTTCCCGTTCATCATCGATTTGCTCGAGTGGGCACCAGTAGCATCTCCATATGTCCTGTCACATGCTAGTGTAGCCCAAGGGCATCTGGTCGTTCAGGAACATAAAGAGCCTCAAACCATTCCATCAGGTCATGGGAATGAGGTCTATAACTGTTACTGGTATTTGGCATATCAAATACGACACGGGTAGCTTGCCAGGCTCTGCCGTGCAGGTGGTAATTTAAATAGGAATGCTTTTTCAAATCTGGAAATTGCCTACCCCCAATGGTGCTATGTTTGTTTGTTTTTTTTGCTTTTTGGGTCACACCCGATGACGCTCAGGGGTTATTCCTGAATCTGCACTCAGGAATCACTCCTGGCGGTGCTCGGGGACCATATGGGATGCCGGGATCGAACCCGGCCAGCACAGGCCGGCTGCATGCAAGGCAAAGCGCCCTACCAGCTGGGCTATTGCTCCGCCCCCAATGGTGCTATGTTGATAAGTAATGTTAGCAAACTGACATTGGGTAATTTCTTATGCAAAAAATCAAGTGTCTAAAGAATTACCCTACCTGATTTTATTGCCTGTTGCAATTCTAAATAGCTATATCAAATGTATATTATCTTTCTTAATGAATTTTTGTTATTTTTCTTTGGCTAATAATTAGCATTTTTAAAATAAATGAGTAGTCGAATATTATATAGTCACTTTCAAAGCTCTTTTTAAAAATTAGTTTTTATCAGATTTCTTTCACCAATTGCAAAAGTAGTTCCTGTTCATTGTAAGAAATTGGTAAACTAAGATATAGGTATGCTACTTTGTTATATATTAAGTCTGACTTAGTCATGAATGTTTATGTGTTTACATGTTGATTTTATACAAAAGTCAAATTTGTCTGGTTTTTTAATTTGAGGATTTTTATTTTGAAATATTCTGTATGTCACTACATTGTATATATCTTTGAGTATGTCTGATTGTTTCATGAGTTAAAAAATCCTAGACATGAAATAACCAAGTCTAAGAAAATAGATGTTGTCGTTGTTGTCACTGCTGCTGTTGCGGGGGTCAGAGATGCACTTGTTTCGGTATGGGGAGTGCACACTCTGTGCCGGGTTGTGGTGCTGCGGGGCACACCTTGTGGTGTAAGGATAGGGGGTCGCACACTTGCCTTAGGTCTGGGGTTCACACACCCTATTGCTGTACCTTGGGGTTGCACACTTTATTGTCGTGCTGAGAATGGGGGGCAAGTCTCATCCTTCATTGCTGGGCTAAGGGTCACACAATTCCTGTGGTGCGGGGATTATACATGTGATACTGGGGGTTGCCGCCAGCAGTGCAGAGAATCACACTTGCTAATATGGGGTGGTGCTCAGGATGAAACTCGGGGCCTCATGCATGTCAGGAGTTTTACCACTGAGACACATTCTCAAAGCTGAGAACACGCTTTTCTGTTTAAAAAAAAAAAACGAAAACAACTATCTATAGATAGATATAGATAAAGTTAATATGTATACAATGGTGTTGCCATTTATGGCTTGTATTTTTAAGTCAGCTGACTTATTGCCACTACTATTCAGCTAAATTGGATATATTGGTAAATCCATTGTGAAAACTTAAGAGAAATAGAAAAGAAAGCACTTCAGTTAAGAAAATAACTTAAATATATACTAAGATTAAAACCCAGTGTTAAATACGTGGACATTCAAGCAAGAAATACGTGGATGTTCAAACAAGAAACAATCTCTACCCCTAAAGAGCTTTCACAAGATAACAATTGTGAGATTAAGGCAAGTGCTGTCAATCGTTTATATAGGTGATGAGATATTAATGGGTGAGATAATAATGGTTGTAGTCATGGTTTGTTTAGCATAGTGAAATGACATTTTGGGGTAGAGATTCAATCAGTGATAAATAATTGCAATTTATGACTAAAAAAATAGACAATAAAAGATTCAATAAATGATTTTTTTCTTCTCAATTCAGGAGAGACCACTGAGGGTGGTCCAGTTTTTCCAATCATCACTGCAACATTGCCCTTATCAGAGCTAAGGGAAAATTTCCATGATCCTAGCCAAGAACCAAGGCTTTCCATGGAGCAGAGGCATACCAGAAACGGAGAAAATGTACCCACTTCCCAGTCAACTGGTCTACCTAGCATAACTAAAGGAAGCGAAGAGCCGACCAAAGGCAACAGCGGGTCTGACGCTTGTACCAGTTCTTTTCCAAGATTGTCTTTTGCTTCAGAAACCCCTTTTAGAGAAGGAGCCCCACTCTCCAGCCGGCCAGCTTGAACAGCAGGCAGAGTCCACTCTGACATCAGCCGAACCTAGGGGAAATAAGAAAAAGAAGAAACTTAGGAAGAAGAAAAGCCTGCGAGCCGCCCATGTTCCTGACAACAGTGACACCGAGCAGGATATATTCACTGCTAAGCCTGTAAGGAAAGTAAAAACTGGAAAGTCAAACAAAGGGGGAAAGTAACTACCTCCACCTGGGAAGATAGCAGAACTGGCCCAGAACAAGAGAGTATCCGGGATGAGCCAGATAGTGACTCGTCCCTGGAAGTCTTAGAAATTCCCAATCCTCCCTTTGTAGTAGTAGACATTGATTCTTGTGAATCTGGAGAAGAGAAACCAGACAGTCCATCTAAGAAGGATATTTGGCACTCCACAGAGCAGAACTCATTAGAGACATCTCGTTCTGGTTGTGATGAAGTTAGCTCTACCAGTGAGATCATGACACACACTAAAGATGGCATTCCCGTAAGGTAAGGCTGTATTTCGTTCAGAATGCTCTTTGAAAAGTCAAAAAAAATTTTTTTTTTGTATTTCAAGTGCAGTTTTTATTTAATTCTTCATGATTTTGACTGTTGGGCACAACTAGTGGTGCTCAGGCCTTACTCCTGGCTCTGAGCTAGGCTACAGGCTCAGGGAACCCATATAGGGTGCTGGGATCAAACCCGGGTGACTCCATAGAACATAAGAAGCTTGTTGTATTATCACTCCTTTTTTTTTTTGGCTTTTTTGGGTCACACCCGGCAATGCTCAGGGGTTTCTCCTGGCTCTGTACTTAGGAATCACTTCCGGTGGTGCTTGGGGGACCACATGGGATGCCGAGGATCAAACCCTGGCCAGCATGGGCTGGGCTGCAAGGAAAACACCCTACCCACTGGGCTATCACTCTGGCCCGTATTATCACTCCTGTTCCTAAAAAATAGTCAATTTATTTTTTATTTTTAATTAAAAATTTTTATTTTTATTTCTTTTTTTCTTTTTTGGGTCACACCCAGCAATGCTCAGGAATTATCACTGGCTCTGCACCTGAGTGCATCACAAGCACCACCTGGATGGTGCTTGTGACCATATGGAATGCTGGAGATTGAACCTGAGTTGACTGCATGCAAGAAAAATGCCCTGCTCACTCACTGTACTATTGCTCCAGCCTAATAGTTTCTTTTTTTTTTTTTTCTTTCTGGGCCACTCCAGGCAATTTATCCGGGGGTTACTCCTGGTTCTGCACTTAGGAGTTACTCCTGGCAGAGCTCAGGGGGATCATATGGGATGCCCAAGGATTGAACCTGAGTTGGCCGCATGCAAGGCAAACAACCTCCCTGCTGTGCTATCACTTCCACCCCAACCAGTAGCCAAATTTTAAAGAACTGTGTTTGTATGAAACCAGTAAGGATGTGGATACAGTAGATTGAACCGTGGTAGTAGAGATTCTGTATTCCCATTTATGTTGTAAATATTTATTATACTTTAACTATAATTTCCTTTCATAATTTTAGATAAAATAAAACCTTCTCATTTTGATTTACTTTAGGGGCGTAGGCTTGGGGGGCACACCCAGCAATGCTGTGGGCTTACTTTTGGCTCTGTACTCAAGGATTATTCTTGGTGGTGCTCAGGGAAGTCTATGTGGTGCAACATATGTGCACCACAAGTATATGTGGTGCCAGGGACAAACCCCGCTCCGCCACATGCAGGACAAGCCCCTCAGCCCCTGAATTATCGGTCAGGCAAAACTGTTCTCATGTCATCATTTCTGCTTTGCCCTTTGTTTAGAACAATGTTTTGACTCAGGAAATTAAACATTTCACTTAATTTCAGACACATGCTGAAACATTTCTCTCCTTTTGTAGTGTGGCAGAAACACAGACTGTCATCTCCTCCATGAAAGGATCAAAGAACTCTTCAGGTATTTGGCCATTCTGTTTTTTTAAAGTTGGCCTCAGGGGGAAAAGACTTGTAAATAGCTAGAACCAAGGTTTAAATCTCCTTAAGTGTAGTTGTAGAGTTTAGAGGTATGGTTATCTGCCAGGGGTTTCCCTTAATCTTGAAATAACTGGTTGGATCAATAGTTCAGTGGGTAGGGCATTTGCCTTGCATGCGGCTAACCTGGGTTTGATCCTTTGCATCCCATATAGTCTCCAAGCACCACCAGGAGTGATTCCTGAGTGCAGAGCCAGGAGTCACCCCTGAGCATTGCCGAGTGTGATCCAAAAAATCAAAAAATAAAATAAGTCTTGAAATAAACAATTTTTCTCAGTCTCATGTTCCTTGTCTATACAACTCATTAGTATTAAGGCGTCTTGGGTAAAGGGGAGTTTGAAAGAACTGCTTAAAGAGTAAAGATGCAGCAGAATAACTGGGGTTAGAAGGAAGTAGATGTGGAGAGAGACTTGCACCTGTGCATGTCACTCAGAAAGCCGTTGCATGAGTGATTGTCGTTTTTCTAAATGAAAGGCCTTCCCTGCTTTCTATTCTGAGCCTTTACAGTGGAGATCATGAGTTCAAAATGTGTTTTGCCTAAAGTAACTAAGGAGAAACTAAGGATCACCAGGTCATGGAATTGTTTTAAACATTTGAGCATCTTTTCACAAAACCCAAAGACATGTCTCTGAAACCTATTGTTATTTTCTAGAAATTTCTTCTGAACCAGGAGATGATGATGAGCCCACTGAAGGGAGTTTCGAGGGGCACCAGGCTGCAGTGAACGCGATTCAGATATTTGGGAGCTTATTGTATACTTGCTCAGCAGATAAGACAGTCCGGGTGTACAATCTGGTGGTAAGTTGATACAGCAATTGGAACAATTTTAGTAGTTTTAGTTAAAGTTAAATTTCAATTAAAAAAATTTAGACCACTTTTAGTAGGTTTAGTTCATATCTAAGCCTATTTAAATAATAGGTTTTAGAAACTCCAACATGCTTTCTTAAAGTAGTTGAAAATTTGCTGTTCAAGACAGGGGTGGACGTTAGACTGACTTCACACTCCTTTAATTCTGGATGACAGGATTCAGAAGTACTTTTTTTTTTCTTTTGTTTTTTGGGTCACACTCAGCAATGCTCAGGTGTTACTCCTGGCTCTTCGCTCCTCAGGAATTACTCCTGGCGGTGCTCAGGGGACCATATGGCATGCTGGGAATTGAACCTGGGTCGGGCACGTGCAAGGCAAACGCCTTACCCACTATGCTATTGCTCCGGCCCCAGATGTACTTTCTTTTTTGTCCCCACTCTGCCTTCTTTGGTATGATATTCCAAAAACTAGTTTTTCTCACTGAACAGACACCAGGAGCCGCTAACTTTCCTTTTCCTATCCACCAAAAGATAGTCCAGTGCCTTAATTCCTGAACAGTTTCTTGGGCAAGGGAGGTGAAATTCTAACAGTAAACATGACGGGCTCAGGATCTCAGTCCTGGTGCTGGTAATGAGGTCTCTAACTCAACTGGTACCCAACAGAGAAAGGTTGGAGAAGTGGAGAGGTGTAGTGTCGGGAGCTGCTGGGGTCCCCAACAGTGCCGGGAAACAAGTACCCTTCTATCTCCGAAGCCGGCGGGGAATGGATGAAAAATCAGGAATCCGATGCAGGGGAGGAGTTTTAAAAAGAGCTTTACTATAACAGGTTCCAATATACAATCCAAGAGTAGGGAAAAATCCAAGAGTAGCTAGGCCCCAGCCACGTGTAGGCCAACATAGCTGCCACCACGTGTTGAGGCCCAACAGAGAGTGGAGAGGACCGAGAAGCAAACCGCCAAGGGAAGCCGAAATGGCAAAAGGGGGAAAAGAGAGGGCCTTCTTTCTTCTTGCAGCTTATTTTGTAGCTAGAAATCCACCCAAACTTCCCAGCCAGGCCCATTCTGGGCTGGGCTATCTAGAGATGAAAACAGGAAAACAGCTCTATAGAAATGTAACAACTTCAGGAGGCCTTCTGGCTGTTTACAAGGACCCAGAGCTCATTCAAAGCCTCCTAGCAGAGCTGGGAGGAGCTACAAGCTAAATGTAACTTCCCCTGGAAGGGAGGGTCAAATGCCCTCAGGTAATTTCTCCCAGCACCTCACCTAATGTTTTTAGCCAAAATCTGCCTGGAAATGCCTTTATAGGGTAGAGAAGGGGGTTTCTGGGTTTCTGAGATGGCATGTCTCTGTACCAAAGACTATACTAATGCCAGTTAAATGTTTCTCCAAGCCTTCACAAGAGTCTCATCTACTTCACGGTAGTTTTGTAGTTTAGTTGCCTTTGAGTTATCAGGGAGCCATGTTTGCTTGCTTGGAGGCAAACAGCATTTCTCTCTGGTCTAATTACTTAGAGATCCACCGTGGCCAGGCAAATATGCTGGTAAGATCTAGCTAGTCCCATGATGATTGTGATAGCATGAGAGAATATTTATACCAGCCAGTACAGAGTACATGGTCAGATAAACTGCCACATTTAAACTACCCCCTATCTACAAAGTGACCTGCAGAAGGCAATCCAGGGCAGGTGCAGAGGCTTTTAGGCTTTTAGGTATCCTGCAACAGTGTAGGAGCTGGTCCCAAGTTACTCAGGTGAGCAGCTCTTTCCACTTCCCCACATTTAATACAGCCCAATAATGACTTCTCTGAAATTTATTAGAGTGTACTCTCTGAAGTTTGAATTTTGATGTATATCCCACTAATTCTGGTAGTCAACACTGAAAAGTCAAGAAACTTCAGGAATATTATAATGGTTTGAAGAACACCCATGAAGGTATTTGGAATTGTTGAAGACTGTGAGAAAGTAAGAGTGGTTAGAGAGTGAAACAAGAAAATGTTTTCTGGGGCTGTAGTGTTAGGTAGCGCACATGGCCAACTTTGGCATGATCCCCAGCACCACATATGGCTTCCTAAGCCCTTCCAGTAGTGATGTCTGAGCTCGGAGGCAGCAGTAAGCCTTGTGCCACTGCTGGGTGTGGCCTCCTTTTTTTTTCACTGGACAACGGTATCTAGAGGTTGGTCTGCTAAACTCTGATGGTGCCTGTGATGGACTTGGAGTGTTATGGAACAGCCTCACCGACAACTGATTCAATGTAGAACTTAAGTTGTGTTATTAGCTACCATTTATGTTAGCAGTTTGTTGGTCCATATATTTGGGAGGGTTGGTCTTTGCCAGTAATTAAAATTTGATCGAATAGTGAGTCCTGAAATATTTTTTTGGGATGACTCAGCTAACGTAATTGCAGGTATGTCAGTACATGCCAGTACTGTGTGAGATGATAGTTACTGAAAACTTTGTGTGTCAGGTACTGAGACACAGCAATGAGCAGTTAGGTTTTAGCATCTATTTTTTTGTTTTGTTTTTTGGGCCACATCCAGCAATGCTTAGAGGTTACTCCTGGCTCTATACTCAAGAACTAAACCTCGTGGTGCTTGGGAAACCATATGGGCTGATGGGGATTAAAACCAGATTGGCCCTGTGCTAGGCAAATACCCTGCCTACTGTTCTATCATTCCAACCCTAACTTTTTTTTTTTTGCTTTTTCACACCCGACAATGCTCAGGGGTTTCTCCCTGGCTCTGCACTCAGGAATTACTCCTGGTGGTGCTGGGGCGACCATATGGGATGCTGAGGATCGAACCCGGCCGGCACAGGCTGGCCACATGCAAGAGAAACACCCTATCTGCTGGGCTATCGCTCCGGCCCCATCTTTTTTTTTTTTTTTATGTTGAGGAAACACATTAGCTGTTCCTTTTCTGTTTCCGTTATAATCTATTCTGTTTGACTTTAGAATCGGAAGTGCGTTGGTGTCTTTGAGGGCCATAGCTCCAAGGTGAACTGCCTCCTGGTTACTCAGACTTCTGGGAAGAATGCTGTCCTTTTCCACGGGTTCCAGTGATCATACAATTTGCTGCTATAATGTGAAGGTTAGTGGTTCCAGATAAATCAAAATGAACTAGTTTCTATTGTATTTGCACTGTAGAGTGGAGACACAAGACAGATGATGTCAGTTGTTTTTTCTTGTTTTGCTTCTTCTTTTTCTTCTCCTAACTTCAGGGAGGGTCTGTCAACAAAGATCAACTAAACAGCTTAGAGAGAGTAGAAGAGTATAGAAGGGTGGTGCCACACCCTACTTCAGGTTTAAACAAATGATTATTCCAAGGACTAATCCCTTCTTCCGAGATTACCTCTTATGTAAAACACTGGAGAGAGAGAGAGAGGCAAGAGAAAAAAACCTCTAATCAGAAAAGACATTTGCACTCCTATGTTCACTAGAGCACTGTTCACAGTAACAAAATCTGTAAACAACCCAAGTACATGTTTGGATAAATAAATTATGGTATATACACTCAACAGAATACTATTCTGTTGTAAGTAAAGACAAATTCAGTTTGCTGCTACATGTATGGAACTAGAGTATCATGCTGAGTTCAGTCATCCAGAAGACAGTTACAGAGTAAAATCTCTCATGTTGGATATAAAGAACATAACTGGAATAACCAAAGGTCCAAAGTCACAGAATCTAAGAATTGTGCTTCCCATGGCAGTGAGATCTGTGTGTGGGAGATGTTGAATGACAGGCCTAGCTAGCTTGGGAGCTTTGCTGTTTTATCCACTCACAGTTTAATCTGTTTACATGTTCTTAAACCAGGGTTCATACTAATGAGATCTCTCTTCTGTGTAAACACTGATGGAGGGTGTGGCTGTTACAGAAGTCACCTTGACTCTGAATGAGTAACTTCTGAATTATCATTATATATCTACTATGACTTCTATGTTATCTAGATTGGGCACAGCTCTTCTTTATACCCACTGGTCCCACCCTGGGACAGTTAGAATTTACCAGGAGACTGCCACCCTGGCTTTGTTAAGACTATCATTTAAGATTATAGGAAGGATCATCCTAGTTTGCCCTCAAGCAGGCGAGCATAACTCTTCCAGTATTCAGAGAACAAGATACTCAGATAAAGATCACCCTGGTGCAGATAATAAATAAGAAGGACCTTGTGGGTACCATCTAGATTACATGAAGCCCATGAAATTAAGATGTTTTACTTTATACCAGCCCCCTCTCTATAGTGCTTTACAATTAAATATATATATATTTTATATAAAAATATAATTTCAATATAAAAATATATATTAAAATAACTCAGGCTGTAGATATTGTGTGTGTATGTATGAGATAGTCTCTACAAATTAGAAAATGCTGCAGTTTCTTTCTCATGAGCATCACTTCACAGCCAACTACCAGAAGACTTGTTTACATATTTGATTTCCTTTAATGCCTGCTGTTGAGGTGTTGTATACTTCCACCAGACTCGGAGTGTGTGGAGCAGTTACAGCTGGAAGACCGGGTCCTCTGCCTCCACAGTAGGTGGCGAATTCTCTATGCAGGACTGGCAAATGGCACTGTGGTCACCTTTAACATAAAGGTTAGTGCTTGGGGAGAAATGACTGAAGTCCCATACCGTGTGAGAAAAGTATGTGTGTAGGGAGTGAAGAGAAACACAAGTAGACATTTCCTGTTTCCTTGTGTGAGGGAGCAAGAATTAGCCAATACTCAAAAATCTTACCTTCTGATAGAAGTGAAACAAGTTCCTGAATTCTGTCAGACTCAAGTATGGCAGGATCAAATGAAATGCTCCCAAATTAAACTAAGCCTTACAGTTGGGGGCCAAACAACGAGTCATAAGTTAAATCAGTCTGTCTCGTTTTTAGAATGACACCGTGAAATACGAGCTTAAAATTCTTTGACTTTGGTGTGGTTTGGAACTGGTTAAGGGTTTCAAGAGGGAAGCCTGACTCTAAAGCAAGCTGAGCTTAAAGTTTGCTTTCAGGACAAACTCATTCGTTCCTAACCTAAAGAGAAATTAGTTTGTTGGGCAACCTTTATAGATCATCTGTTATATACTAGGCCCGGATAAGGCTAGTGGTTCTTGGCAAACCATATCCTGTGAGAGATCCAACCTGGGCTTCCTGTTTGCAAACACGCACTCAGCCTGTTGTCTCCCTGCCCCTCCGCACTGTTTTCAGGGGGCATTTGGGGAGCTGTTGAAATAATCAGTTAACTAGAATGCCTCTATTTAATGCAGTTATCAAACACGGTTCGTTCATATTTTCCTTTATTATTATTATTATTATTATTATTATTATTATTATTATTATTATTATTTTGGGGGAGGCACTCTTGGCTCTGTGCTCAGGGATTTCTCTTGGAGAGGCTCCAGAAACCACATGGAGAGGTAGGCTGAGCCAGTATTGGTATGTGCGAGGCGGTGCCTTAACCTCTGTACTATCTCTCTCAGCCACACGCCCTCATTTTCCTTTCAAATGTCAAATGGGACTTTATCTTTGGTGACTTACGAGACTAATAGTCAGTTCATAGTGCCCTGAATTTCGGTCCTGCTCTCTAGCACCTCACGATGCTAAAACTTGTGTTTAACTATGTGGGCTTCCAGCTGCTGCTTTTGCAATCTGGGAGTTTTAACTTTTCTGTGTTACGTATTTGGGGTGGGAAGGTAGGATAGAACCTGGCAGTGCCAGGGATTCCTGCTGACTCTCTGCTCTGCAGTGAGCCAGGATGCTGCTCAGGGCACCATATGTGGTGCCAGCGAATTGAACCAAGGTTGGCTACACGCAAGGCAGCTGTTGCCTTAGCTCCTCTCTTTGACTCTCATTCCTGCTTTTTGGTTTGGGGGCCACACTTGGCAGTGTCACGCACTTCTTCCAGCTCCGTGTTATAGTCCCCTGAACCCTGCTGGGTATGGTCCCCATATCAGTAGTGACCTCCCCCTGACCCCTCCGGCCCAAAAAAAAAATGCTGAATGGCAAAGATAGGCCATGGGAATGAGAACTTAAGTACAGGTGACCAATTTTAGAATCTGTCAAGGTTGTGATTGTAGTTTGCTCACTGCGTTTGTTTCATATAATGGTGACCTTTGTTCCAGAACCACAAACGTCCTTGACATCTTCGAATGCCATGGTCCCCGGGCTGTCAGCTGTCTGGCCACTGCTCAGGAAGGTGCCCGGAAGCTGCTGGTGGTGGGTCTTACGACTGCACCATCAGTGTGCGTGATGCCTGGAATGGACTGCTCCTTCGGACTCTGGAGGGCCACAGCAAAACCATTCTCTGCATGAAGGCAAGTAAAGCGCGGGCAAGAGAAATTGGTTCTGATGCAGACAGAAGGAGAAGCTTGAATGGTGTTTCTCATGCCTCATGCCTGATTTAGAACATAATCATCTTAAAAAGAGCAAGTTGATTATAGTTCTTTTCGTTAGACTTGGGTCACCAAGGACTATGGTATTTTTAATAGACTAACTGAGAAATTATTAAAGTTAACATTGTTGCAGAATGTACATAAAAGCTGATTCCTGCATAATCGTCTAGAGTAATGCCAAACACTATAAATAGCCGCTACAGAGTACCGGATACTAAGTTCTAGTTCAATATTTTGTCATAGAAGTTTCCTTTATCCCTAGTTACTGCACTTTTTTTTCTTTTTTGGGTCACACTCGGCAATGCTCAGGGGCTACTCCTGGCTCTGCACTCAGGAAGTACTCCTGGCGGTGCTCGGGGACCATATGGGATGCTGGGGATTGAACCCAGGCCGCCATGGGTCGGCCAGTGCAAGGCAAACGCCCTACCCGCTGGGCTATCGCCTCCGCCCCTAGTTACTGCACTTCTGAATGGAGGGTGATAATTAGAGTATGCCATGGTGCATTACAGTAGAAGCTCAGAACCCTCCATCAACTCTCACTCATTGATCTTGTTTCTTTAAGGTGGTGAATGACCTTGTGTTTAGTGGCTCCAGCGATCAGTCTGTTCATGCCCACAACATTCATGTAAGTCCTGAGTGAAGAAACCTTTGGCAGAATGATGAGTAATGTTTGAAGGATTCCTCAGACCACTTGCAATTTCAGTGGAGACCTTTTTGCCATGAGTGTCTTAATAATAGCTGTGCACAAGCTCTTGGAGAGTAATGGAGCACCCTAGAAATTCTGACATTTAGTTATTCCGAATGATGCATTTCAGCTTGAGGTAAATGGAGCACCTGCGGCTCTACAGTAGATGTGATCCGGTCTAAAATAGACCAAATGAGACTCCACTCAGGTCACGGAAGCAGCTTTGAAGTTTCGTTCCTGGCCCATAAACCAGTCTCAGGATGTCTTGTATTTGGATGCAGTAAAATGATAGAGGGAAATGCCTCAAAAGTTGTCAAATGCAAGCATGTAGTTTTTTTTTTCTTTTTGGGTCACACCCAGCAATGTGTGTTCCAGGGGTTGTTCCTGGCTCTGCACTCTGAAATTACTCCTGGCAGTGCTTGGGGGACCATATGGGATACTGGGGAATCGAACCCTGGTCAGCCGTGTACACGGCAAACGTCCCTACCCACTGGACTATTGCTCCAGACTTTCGGTGGCTCTTAGTTCTCTCCATCCGGTAGCCAGGCACCAACTCAGTGTGGATAGCAAATGCTTTTGGGAATGCCTTTGCTGTTAAAATTAGCACAGCTCCCTGGGTATCCTTCCAGGCGTCTCCTAGTCGGGTGAGGAGAGGGCCAATGGAACACACTGTCCGGAAGTCTTCAGTGACTCTCCTCTCCTCTCTCCACAGACGGGGAGCTCGTGCGGATCTACAAAGGGCACAACCATGCAGTGACTGTGGTCAACATCCTAGGGAAGGTGATGGTGACTGCGTGCCTGGATAAGTTTGTTCGCGTCTATGAATTGCAGGTAGAATTCAGATTATTCAGAACTTTGCTTGAATGATTTGGAGTGAGTGTCCATTTGGCTTTTGTTTGATTGATTGATTGATATAGTGAGTCAGATGGAACATGGGAGCCTGCCTTTTCTGAAGCTCTCTGAGTTAATTGCCCCTAAACCCCCACCATCAGCAGCACTACTGTGATATAAGTGATTGGGTTCGCAGATGCCAAAACTGAAGTGAGATTTGGGGCTGTGGCTCAGTGGTTAGAGCACATGCCTTGCCTATGTGAGGCGCTGGGGTTGGTCCCTGGCACTGCAGAAATACGAAACAAAAAATCCAACAAAAAGTCCTAAAATAGTTTCTGAAAAGTCACTGTCATCACTAAGATCTGTTTCATTTTCCTTGCATGCAATTTCAAGTTTGAGATTAGATCACTGTATCACTGTCTTCCCGTTGTTCATCGGTTTGCTCGAGCGGGCACCAATAACATCTCTATACGTCCTGTCACAAGCAAGTGTAACCCAAGGGTATCTGCTTGCTCCAGGGACAGGAAGAGCCTCAAACCATTCTTCAGGTGATGGAATTGAGGTCCATAATTGTTACTAGTTTTTGGCATAACAAATAAAACATATAGAAATTTCTTTTCATTTCCAATTTTAGCATCTTTTCTTGAATTATTAGAAAAATTGCCATGAAATTCTTTTTTTTTCTTCTTCTTCTTTTGGGTCACACCTGGCAATGCTTAGAGGTTACTCCTGGCTCTGCACTCAGGAATTACTCCTGGCGCTGCTCAGGGGACCATATGGGATGCTGGGGATCGAACCCGGGTTGGCCATGTGCAAGGAAAACGCCCTACCCACTGGACTATCGCTCTGGCCCTGCCATGAAATTCTTGTTTTGTTAAAATGCTTTACCTTAGTGCCTTGCATGTAATTTTAAACTGTTTTAAACCTGTTAGAACCATCCTTAGGAAACACAGGGGAATGTAACCTTAGTTTTCTCACTTTTCTCTGCACCAAAGTCCCATGATCGGTTGCAAGTTTATGGAGGACACAAAGACATGATCATGTGTATGACCATCCATAAAAGTATGGTGAGTATCGTTTTCATGTCACTCACTTGCCTTTAAACAGGACAAGAGCTAAAAACTTTGCAGGCCAATAATAATGTTAACACTTGTCACTCCCAAAATGGAAGCTTAATGTACCTTACTACTAGATATCTTTCTACATACACTTTACCTAGTAGGTTTTTTTTTCTTTTTGTGTTACACCCGGCAATGCTCAGGGGTTACTCCTGGCTCTTCACTCAGGAATTACTCCTGACAGTGCTCAAGGACCATATGGGATGCCAGGGATTGAACCTGGGTCAGCCTTGTGCAAGGCAAACGCCCCTCCCCACTGTGCTGTCACTCCAGCCCCCATGGGGGACCACATGGGATGCTGAGGATCGAACCTAGGTTGGCCACATGCAAGGCAAATGGCCCTACCTGCTGTACTATCACTCGGCCCCAACTTTACCTAGTAGGTTTTTAATTAATTTTTTGCTTTGGGGCGCAGAGATCACTCCTGGTGGTGCCCAGGGAACTTTGTGTTGTGTCAGAACAAACTCGGGTTCGGCTGCTTGCATGGCAAGTGCCTTATCCGATGAACCATCTCTCCGGTCCTACCTAATCGTATGAAAAATTGAGCCAATAAAGTTGTATATTCCATCTTTTAATATTAACATAATTACAATAAAAATCAAGTACGCCTTTAAATAGAATATTAAATTTAAGCTGTGCACCCCAAAGCTGACTGGGGCTTTTCCCCAGAGATATTCTGATCTGAATAGAACATTGGAATGGAATCACATAGTTTGGGTCACATGTCATGCTTAGTCCTACCAGACCTGAAAATAGAAACGAATTAATCCTCCTTTCTGTTTTTGAGATGTTGGAAGGTGGGTTTGGGTCATACCCAGCAGTCTCAGGGTTTACTCTTGGCTCTGCGCTCAGGGGTCACTCCCTTCATTGCGTAGGGGGACCACCTGGAATGCTGGGGCTCAAACCCAGGTCAGCCACCTGTCGATTGAGCACTTTGCCTGCTGTACTATTGCTCCAGCCTCAGTCCTAATTATTTCTGGGCTAGTTTTTTTAGTTATGGGGTTGAACCAAGATGGTTATTTTTCAGCTTTTGGGCAGTGTGGGTCTTTGTCCCAATGAAGCACAAATGCCCATCGGAAGCTAGAGACACACTAAGACAAGTGTAAGTGGGCGCTTCTGAGTCCTGCACTTCAGAGATTTGAGCCCAAGACCGACTCTCCAAGTAGTGCAGCTTTCAAATCGCTGGATTAGGCGATCTAGGGAAACTTTTCCATTGTAGTGCTCTGGGGCTGCTTTAGTTTGGATTTAGGTTTCTTTCATTTTCTTTCTTTCTTTCTTTCTTTCTTTTTTTTTTTTTTTTGGTTGTTGTTTGTTTGTTTGTTTTGATTTTGGGGCCAACCTGGTGATGTTCAGGGGTTGTTCCTGACTCTTCATTCAGGAATTACTCCTTTTAGGCTCTGGGAGACCAGGGATCAAATCTGGGTTTGCCGTGTGCAAAACAAGTGCCCTACCCACTGTACTGTCTCTCCAGCCCTATTTTCTACTGATTTCTACAAGTACCTTTTGGCTCTAGTACCTTTGATTTAGAAGGTGTTTTATAGTTGTTTTGTGTGTGGTTTTGATCTGATCTGATAAACTTCTTTCTCTAGATTTATACTGGCTGTTACGATGGCAGTATTCAGGCTGTGAGACTCAATCTGATGCAGAATTACCGCTGTTGGGTAAGGAAATGCGGGTATTGCGTTTATCACCAGATGTAGACATTGTTTAATCTTAGGCTAATTTATAGGCCTCCGCAGCATCAGTATATAATTTAAAATTTTACTTATGTGCTTATTGATGGGCATTTTTTCAGGCCATGCCCAGCAGTGCTCGGGGCTACTCCTTGCTTTGTGCTTGGGGGTTGCCCCTGTCATTGCTCAGCTGACCCTTCAATGCTGGGGGTTAAACTTGTGTCAGTTGCATGCAAAGCAAGTGCCTTAATACTCTAGTCTTCGACCCCAGAATTTTTTTTTTTTTTTTTTTGCCTTTTTGGGCCACACCCGGCAATGCTCAGGGGTTACTCCTGGCTCTGCACTCAGGAATTACTCCTGGCAGTGTGCAGGGGACCATATGGGATGCAGGGGATCGAACCTCGGTCGGCTGCATGCAAGGCGAACACCCTACTAGACTAGTTGACGCCCGCTAGACTATAGCTCCGGCCCAAGCATTTTTATTTTTGAGCACCGATCTATGTCCCTACTGTAGGACAAGAAAGCTGTTCTAAAGAATCTACATAAATACTTCTATATTCCTTCAATGAAATCCATTGTAAGATTAAATATGAAATATATTTAAATATCATCCACTCAGGTATATTCTTGATGGGTTCTGATTTATCATAAAATAAGTCTGTGCTCACCACAATTTCCATCATACAGAAATACATGAAATTAAAAAATGAAAGTGCAATTCTTTGTGATTTGCTTCTGTAGTCATAACTATTGCTCGAGGATTTCACACATTAATAGTTTGGTTGTGCCTCATCGCTTTTGAGGTATAAGCAATAAAAATTGTTTTTGTTTATTTTTTGTTTTATGGTGACGGGAATCGAACCCTGGGTCCCACACATGCAAGGCAAGTGCTCCGCCACTGAGCTACATCCCCACTCAATATGTATTTTTGAAGTTTCAATCAGTTCTCTCAGCAGTTCAATGAAATGAATGTTTTCTGTTTGGGGGTTGGGTTTGGTGATTAACCTCAAAATTATGCCACTCTTTTGTTTTTGTTTTGGGGGCTACACCCAGCAGTGCTCAAGGCTTACTTTTGGCTCTTTGCTTAGGAATATATGGGCCGGGGTATTCACTTGGTGTCGGCCGTATGCAAGGCGAGCACCCTGTCAGCTGTGCTGTCTTTCCAGCCCCATCCTCTTAAGTCTTAATTTGTTTCATCACTCTAATGTATCTAGAGAAACAGAGAAAATACCTTCAGAATGAAGCCAGAGTAGTATTATTAGTAGAGGAAAAGCCCAAAATTGTATTCCTTTTTAGAGATGAACACCTTAGAATCCTAAGATTCATTACAGCCTATTGAGAAAAGTCAAGGTAAGAGCCTAATGTTTTGGGGCCAGAGCGATAGCCCAGCTGGTGGGCATTTGCCTTGCACATGGCCGGCCTGTGACAGCCCGGTTCGATCCCGGCATCCCATATGGTCCCCGAGCACTGCCAGGAGTGATTCCTGAGTGCAGAGCCAGGAGAAACCCCTGAGCATTGCTGGGTGTGACCCAAAAAAGCAAAAAAAAAAAAAAAAAAAAGGTTAAGTTTCCATGACTCCCAAACATAATTTTCTCCAGCAAATATTTGCACAATGTCGCTTTCTTTTTTTTTTTTTTTGCCTTTTTGGGTCACACCTGGCAATGCTCAGGGGCTACTCCTGGCTCTGCACTCAGGAATTACTCCTGGCAGTGCTCGGGGGACCATATGGGGGCGGGTCGAGACCGGCCAGGCCGGCACTGGCCGCGCGTCAAACAAACGCCCCTACTGCTGGGCTATCACTCCAAATGTCTTTTTTTTTTTTTTTTTTTTTTTTGGGCCACACCCGCGTGCTCAGGGTTTACTCCTGGCTCTGCACTCAGGAATCACTCCTGGAGGTGCTCGGGGACCATATGGGATGCCGGGATCAAACCCAGGCCGGCACAGGCCGGCCGTGCAAGGCAAATGCCCTACTCGCTGGGCTATCGCTCCAACCCCAAGTATCGCTTTCTTAACAGATGTTTTTATTTCTGGTATACAAGTCGAGTCTGTAAAATTGTAAAATCTTTCAATAGGACAAGCCCTTTGCCCTTTATAATGAGTGGACTAAACAATGCATTTTATAATTATAAGGTGCTTGAAATCCAAACATGAACATTTTTGTAATTGTCAAAAATAAATAAATAAATAAATAAATAAATGTAAAAAACAAAATACGCACACAAAAAAGATCAGAATAAGTATGGCTTGGGGCTGGAGCAATAGCACAGCAGCTGACCCAGGTTTGATCTCCGGCATCCACATATGATCCCCTGAGCACTGCCAGGAGTAATTCCTGAGAGCAGAACCAGAAATAATCCCTGAGCATTGCCGGTGTGACCCTCTTCCCCCAAAAAGAAAAAAGTATGGCGGATTAGCAACAGGACGGGTGTGTGGGGACATGGGGACAGTGATGGAGGGAAGTGGAGACTTTGAGGGGGGGGGATCAGGTGCGGTAAGGAAGAGCAGAAGCATGAAACCCACCCGTTAACAGGCTTATAAGCCACACTGCCGAAAATTAAAAAAAATTCACCAGCACAAAAGAAAGAATAAGTATGACGTAAATAGGTGGTGTTTGGGGGTGCTATGGGATTTGGGGCCACACCTGGTGGTGCAGGGGTCTGTGCAGTGTTAGGGATCAAACTGGTATCAGCCCCATGCAAGGCTAGTGCTTTAACCCCTGTACCTGTATTATCTTTATGACCCCTTAAGTGGTATTTCGGTGTTAATCTGCCTGTAGGTATTGCTGGTCTTTTCTTTGTTAAGGCTATTAATACCTTCTCAAAATATCATAGTCAAAAAGACGAGTGTTTTCTAGATTCTTCATTATATTGATAAGTAGCCTGGTCTTGTCCGCTCTGTTGTATTTATAGCCAAGAGTCAATTAAAGTGTAAGGGGCTTCTTTCTGTTTCCACAGTACCTTAGGGAGACAGGTGAGGAATGTTCTAGCACATGTTTCTTGTGTTCCTTTGACTTCCCCTTTCATTCCGTTTCTAGTGGCATGGCTGCTCTCTGATATTTGGCGTGGTAGATCATTTAAAGCAGCATCTGCTGACTGACCATACGAACCCAAACTTTCAGACTCTGAAATGTCGCTGGAAGAACTGTGATGCTTTTTTCACTGCTAGAAAAGGATCCAAACAGGTACCTCAATGTGTCTGGCTCTCGACGGGGCCAGGCCTGTCTGTCTGTCCCATTCCTGTGTTCTGACCGTCCCGTTTGTCCTGCCGGGCCCAACAACGCTGACGTATAGACGTCCCGTGAATTTCATGTTGACTTTGACTTCGTTCCTTCCTGCTACCAGCTTCCTCTCATAGGCCTTGTCCCTTTCTTCCTAGGATGCTGCGGGACACATCGAACGGCACGCAGAGGATGACAGCAAAATTGACTCATGAAGTTGTTTGCCTCCCATGTTGGGGAAGTCATTAGTTGAACTAATTTCGTGTTGGCTTCCTCCCAGCCGTGTTCGCTTCCCTCCTGGGGAAGGAGGATGTGCTGCCAGACTCAGCACTAGCGCTGGTCTGGTCCGTTCATTGGGAGGGTTAAGTTACCTCTTAAGTTCTTGCTGCAGGTTGATCAGATTTTTCGAAACCATACATTACTGGAGCAGCATGACATGTAGTAATTTGTGCGATTAGTGTGCACCAAATGTTTATTAAAGATGCAGATTGAACTTGGCTACCCAGTTTGACACTAATCAAATGTATATTAAAAAATTTTTTTTTTAGTTTTTTTTTTTTTATGTTTTTAGGAAGGTTTAAAACCTGTCGTCCAGGCCTTAAGTACAAGTTTTTTTTTTTTCTTCTTTTTGGGTCACACCCGCGATGCTCAGGGGTTACTCCTGGCTCTGCACTCAGGAATTACTCCTGGCGGTGCTCGGGGACCATATGGGACGCCGGGGAATCGATCCTGGGCGGCACAGGCCAGCGGCGATGCAAGGCAAACGCCCTACCCGCTGGGCTATCGCTCCGGCCCCACAAAGTTTTTTTTAATTGCAAGATTTTTTAGGATCAGTTTGATTCCTCTAGGCTTAATAATTGTGTATTTAAACTAGAAAGCCATCAGTGTCCCTCTTTCGGGGTGGGGCAGTGCTGTGGACCTAGAGCTTCCTTGAGAATTACGTTCACTCTGTTTTAAGATTCACTTTCTCTGTACATGGGCAGGGCTGGTTTTAAGCGCTTGCGGGGCACACTGAATGTAGGTTTGCAGCTTAGGATGTGAGACAGCAGAGCATTTCTCAGTGAGCTCCATGACGGTCTCTGCTAGACTCTTGATGCTCGCAGGGACCTGACACCTGCCGGGAACCTGCTTAGATCCCCGTCCCTGTGCTTGCTGCCGCGGATCTTTGTCAGACTATCAGAACTGGAGATGGAGCCTTTGTCCCCTTCCGGTTTCTGGCTCCCATGCCAGGTTTGGAATCGATTTGCTCCGTTATCCACCTCCATCTCCAACTGTCTCGCTGAGCCTTAACTGGGGATGGCCACAAGTACTTCCTCTAGTGGAAGGAAGTAGTACTTTGCCCAACTCGAGGCTCAGGGCACTTTCCACTATGGACAGTGCCCAGGATGGGAGAGTTAGAGTAGAACATCTGAAACCACCTTTGAGGCCTCAAGCAGGCTTCTTAGAGTCTGATTTATAACACCAAGGTCTTGTTTTCACTTCCCTGCTAACTGGGAAAGAAGAATAAAGTACCATAAAGATGAAAGTTCGATCTGTCCACTGAAAATCCCAATTAGCAAAGCCTTAGTGCAGCCACTTTGGCTTTTGGGAATTTCTTGGACTCCTGAGAAGCTAAAGAAATGTTTCTTTCCAACTTTTTGTGTCTGGCTTCTCAAAACTCTAGAAGATCCTTCAGAGATGAAGAGCCCATGCACCCCAGGCTTTTGGGGGGTCAACTCCCACCACTTGGGGTTTGCATCTGGGTCCTTCTCTGCCTGCTCACACACATCTCTATATGTCCAGGCTATAGGGTAGGGGAGGTCATAAGGGGGCTTGGGATAGGTTTCAAGAGGATATAAACCTCCTGAAATTTAATGCAGGACTTTATTTTTCCAGGGAACTAGCAATACTTAACTGGATTGTGGGGGGGGAGGGGAGGAGAATGTTAACTTATCTTGGAGCTGCTCCTAGATCATGGATGATCCCCAGAATATTTAGTTCTGTCCTTGATAAATAGGAAAACTCTTTGGGTGACCACATTAATAGTGGTCACGCCAACGTATACCACCCCATCTCACACTTGGTTTGTGACTTAACACAAATATTACTATGCTGGTATCAGGGGTGATAATGAGATTTGCACGATACTTGGGAGAAAACAGAGAAGCTCCTGTTAATCACAAAGAATATTTGTTTGGTTTCTGTACAAGATTCAGAAGCTTTCTCCCACCCACCTCTTCGTCCCATTTCCTGTGAGGGCGACCAGAGAAGCTGGGCTGTTCTGTGGGGTTGGGAATAGTGATTTCCTGGGAGCGTGCATCTGGATTTGTTGCTGAGCCCTGAATGTTGTCTGGGCTATGGAAAAGGCACGTTTCCCACTGATTGGGTAGTTGCTAAGAAAGTCTTTTACCCTCTGTTGCTAAGGTGCCTTTCTGTCCTGCCTGAGGATCTGTCTGGAAAGAGTGACAGAGCCTTTGGTCAGCAGGAAAGGGGTATGTGAAGTGTTGGACACCAAGAGGAACGTTTGCAAGTATGACCAGGCAATTGAATCAGGATGAAATGATTTGGGTTTTACTTTGGCAGACTCAAGCTGTCTGCCTGGGTGCATGTTCCTTGTGCATCTGTGCGGCTGGGCACCCAGGCTTGTCATTCTTTTCCTCTTTTCACTCAGATTTTTTAATTTTTTGAAGCAGTGACAATAACGTCTTTGTTTCAAGAATGTATAAAATTCATTTAACATCAGGTTAACATGTCCTAAATGCACTATTCTAGTCCTCCATTTTAAAATAAATGCATAAGCATCTTGGCTGCTTACTGTTATGTTACTACTTTAAGTATCTTGAAAGTTGTGTAGAACATCAGCTGTGTTTTTATGGCTCCTCCGCTGTCTCAACTATTCTAGCCTCTGTCTTCCCTCAGAGAGGAGCTGTGGCTCAGGGATTTGTGTTCACTCACATCTCAGTGAAGGAAGGAAACTGATGAGTAGCCCAACAGAAACAACTCATTTCTCACAGGTAGTTGGAGAATGTAGAGTTCTCCATTTGTAGAATATTATTTTTAATGGTCTACTTCTATTGACTAGAAGCTAAGAAACCAAGGAATGAATTTTTCTGTGACTCATGCTGCTGTTTCAATGGCAGTTTGTTCTGAGAAATATTTTTTATTTTGAAGTTTTTGGGTCAGGTTCAGAATACCTTTGGACCTCTTCTCTTACAGAACAGTTCAACACAATGCAAACAGGTCTCTGCATAAAAAAAAAATTTCTGAACCTGATGTTACTTGAATTTGGAAGTCACTGCTGCCACGCTCCTGTTTCTGTGCGGAAATTTCATTTCTGCTCAGATGAGATTATCAGTTGAGCTTTTAGCTCCTGACCTACCTTTCATTTATAGGCAATATTGTTGTTTTTGAAGTGGTCATTTGCCTAACAAAACGTTGGTTTTGTTGTTGTTTGGGGGTAGACTATTAATTACAGTGGGCAACTTTAGTGACTAGGTATGTGAGTGATTTGGTGGAAGTAGGTCCAAAACTTCGTAGTTAAATGGAATGGTGTATTTTACGGAAGTGGGTTGATTGTGAAGGGAAGGTTGAAGTATATTATGGATTTGAACAGCGCATATCCTCTGGTTTGCTCAAATAATTTGGGATTTATATACGCTGACTTAAACATTTTTTTTTAAATTTCTGTTACTAGAGGGAGGACTCCAAGAAGGTCTTTAGGGTCTGAAGGTCGTGCCTGCCACATTGCTAGAATAATGGTTTCAGCCCTGCCCCATGCATCAGCATCCTCGGGATTTCAGAGAAGCTGTGTAGTGGGCAGGAGCGGAACATGTGCCGCAGGTGATTGGGGCTGTGCTGACAACCTGGTGGAGGCGATTCTTGGTGTAAGCCAGACCTGCCTCTACCACCTCTTAGTCCCTAAAGGTGCGGCTCAGTTGGGTCATGTGACACTTGGTTCCCCAGACCTGCTTAGGGCCACAAGGGAGGCCTGGAGAAAAGACTGTTGAAGATCTTTTCCTGCTTCAGAGAAACATGCCCTGAGCTCCTCCAGCACTATGTATGGATTTGATTTCTGTTTGATAAATTAGAAGAATGAAATCATGATGACACCCGACTGCAAAAATGTTTATAAGCAAATAGCGTATAAAGCTGTGAACTTCATAACTTTGTAAAGCAAGATTTAAAAGCAAATACAAGAGGAAAATAAAATACTTTTTACTAATTGATTTTTTTTTTTTTTTTACTAATTGATTGTTGACTTGCAGGGGAGCACAAAGGGGCACACCAGACGGTGCTTGGAACCCTGGGCAACTTGCGGATACTTGAGAGCAACCAGTGGCACTAAACTCGGCCTCCACACGCAAGGCCTGGGCCGCTGCTTGAGCCATATCCCCAACTCTCCCTTGTGGTTGTGTCTGCATGTACATACCAACCCCTTTTCGTTTTGGTTTAGGGGGCAAGAAGGAAATTGGGTAGATGGTGCAAGGTGATGAAGCCATCAGCCGTAGACCTGATGGATTTGGTTAACAGCTTTTACTTGGGAGTCTTCAAAGGGTATGAACAAGTCACTTAAAGAGAGAATTAAAACGGCATCAGTGTGGAGTTTTAAAACTGGGTAATATCGATGAACAAGACTATTGATTTCAGATGTACAGTATCTTCCTCAGGAGCTGTATGTATCACACTCACCACCAAATGGCCAGTCTATCACCAACCAAGCACCCTCTGTCTGTTCTACATTCACCTTTTCCCCATAGAAATCATCACTGTGCTCTCAAAGTCTAAGGGTTTTTTTTTTGTTCTTTTGTTCATTGAATTTGCTTTTTTTTTTTAAACAAAATGAATGAAATCATATGGCATCTCTCTCTCTCTCTCTCTCTCTCTCTCTCTCTCTCACACACACACACACACAATGACATCACACACTGAAAGAGTCTCCAGTTCAAGGCACCTACTTGATGTTCTGGTATCAATAGCTCTTCTCCACTCCTCACGTGAGCACTTGCAATGCTCAAGAAATAGCAAAGGACATGATAAAAGGGAGCTTCTGGTTTTTTCTGTGCAGAAGTGCATTTTCCATTTGAAATGAGGCCTTACACTCTTCAGCCCTGCTGTGGCAACTGCCTCAATGTGAGAAAACAATACAAACAAACCACAGATGGGCTGGGGCAATAGTTCAGCAGATAGGGTGCTTGCCTTGCATGTAGCCAACCCAGGTTCGATCCACAGTATCATATGTTCCCCGAAGCCCACCAGTAATGATCCCTGAGTATTACTGCTGTGCCAAACAACAAATGCCACGATTAAACAGTCATACATATACTTTTATTAAGATCAACTTTTTCTCGCACTGCTTCAGAACTGAGAGTTAGGCAACCCAAGCCTCCAGCCCAGAGCTCTTTCATTGGGCTTGTAAGCCCCAGAGCACATCCTGAAATCCTAGGCAGAACCAAGTACTCACTTGGTCTTTGTGGCATGGGTGGGAAGCAGGAAGATGGCAGAGGGCAATGCTGAGGGGCCACTGACAAATGGTCTAGACACGTTCAGGAGGAGCCTTTGTTTCATCAGGGCCGAGATCACTCATTCCAAACCAGTCTCTGCTGGGCCTACAACTAGTCCTGGCCAAAGGTCAAGATTGTTATTCCTGCCTTGTTCCTCAGCTAAGGAACGTGTCCCAGGCTGGGCATGGGACACGGAAGCCCTGAGGCCAAGCGAGGAGAGAGAGAGGAGGCATATGACGGATGAGGCTTCTGGAGGCCTCCTGGACTGCGGCTCCCATGTCCTTTCAGGCATGTGGCTATGGCTACATGGGTGACACCGGTTGGAGTGATCCTGCCTGGGCTTGGATGAGGCCTGCTTGGTTCAGGCATACATGGTGAGCTGCAGCCACTGAAAGAGGGAAGTTCCGAGATCAGAACACAAGAGATTAGCAGGAGGGTTAGGGCCAGAGTACAGTGGGTAGGGTATTTGCCTTGTACATGGCCGACCGGGTTCAATCCTGGCATCCCATATTGTACCACGAGCAACGCCAGGAGTAAACCCTGAGCATTGTCAGTTGTGCCCCAAAACAAAATGGACAGCAGGGGCGTTACCTAAGAAGCAGTCTGGAAATGAGGGGGACTGAAATGCAC
>JAJIBD010016106.1:0-10824 GCA_021461705.1 Cryptotis parvus | reverse complement strand
AAGGTTTACTCTTGGCTCTGCACTCAGGGATCACTCCTGGAGGGCTCAAAGGAACCAAACGGGATGTCGAGGATTGATCCTGGGTCAGCCGCATGCAAGGTAAGCACCTTACACACTACTATCACTCCAGACCCATAATCTTCACTTGTATCTCTTGTCTTCCCGTTGTTCATTGATTTGCTCGAGCAGGCACCAGTAATGTCTCCATTCGCTGGGAATGAAGTCCATTATTATTACTGCTTTCGGCATAGAAAATATACCATGGGTAGCTTGCCAGGCTCTGCTATGGCTCTAGTTTTATCTCAGGGGGCCAGTCTTTTCTATGTCAGACCATCAACCATCCAGGGCCCACGGAGCAGAGCCCTGGGTGTAGACAAGCCTGTCTCCTGTCGGCCACCTATCGATGCAGTTGGGCATCGCAGCCACACCTGTAACACCTCAAGGGGCAGATGGAATTATTTATAAGTACATGGAAAAAGCAGTGGAAAGAAAATGATGAGATTAGGGCTTTAAATTTCAACCCCAAGGTTCATATAAGTCCCACACAAGAGACTAGAAATCTATTATGGTCATAAAATAATAAAATAAACCTATCTCCTGTAGCACTGGGTTTTCTACAAAAACAAACAATAAATAAATAAAACTAAACCCAAAGTCTAGTCTGAAGTTACCTGAGTTATACCATATATGGAATTTTAAATTCACAAGAGGGTTTTCTGTTTCATTTTGTGGTGTTTTAGGTCACAACCCCTGGTAATGGCTCAGGGGAGGGAGGGAGGGAGGGAGAGAGGAGAGAGAGATTTATGTAATATAAATAACTTAGTTTCCTTTCCTCCTTTTTTTCTTCAGGAGAACACTGGACTAATTCTTTTTTTTTTTCCTTTTTTGGGTCATACCTGGCAATGCTCAGGGGTTACTCTTGGCTCTTCACTCAGAAATTATGCCTGGCGGTGCTCAGGGGACCATATGGGATGCCTGGATCGAACCTGGGTCGGCTGTGTGCAAGGCCAACACCCTACCCGCTGTGCTATCGCTCTGGCCCCCAACACTGGACTAATTCTAATTGGCAAGCCTTTATAAGACTAAATAATTCTCCATTTTATGCATGCAATACATTTGGTTTATCCATTCAATGGACATGTGCTGCTCCTGACTTTTGTTTACTGTGACCAAAACTACACGAATATGATCACTTGATCACTTGATCACTTGAATCCGTTACTCATCGATTTGCTCGGCGGCGCCAGTAACATTTCCATTGGACCCTATCACGTGCCAATGTAGCCCAATGGCATCTGGTTGATTCAGGAATATGAAGAGCCTCAAACCGTTCCTTCAGGGTCTTAACAAGGAAGTCTGACCATCTTGTAGGTGGGCGGCCACGTGATCTTTTGACATCCCGGGGATCCAGTCGGTACGGCTCTAGTCCAGCGGTTGTCTCCAACGCTTACATGTCCATCGATTTTCGATGCAAGGCATCAAAATCAGATGGGCTGGACGCAATATGAATGCATCAATATTTCTTGTGTCTCTACCTTTTATTTTCTGGAATAACTGGATCATGTAGTCATCCTATCTTTATGCTGGAGGAATTTCTGTTTTCTATAAAAGGCTGAATCATTTTATTTCTGCCAGGACACAAGGGTTCTGATTTCTCTATATCCTCGACAATACTTCCTATTTTCTCTTGATGTGAGGGCGATCTGGCTGCAACATCTGTCACCCCATTATCGCCAGGGTTGATTGGGCTGATCTGGCTGGCTAGGAGGGTGTCCCCTTCCTCCCTCACTGTCCATGTGCATCCCTCCCAGCTGTGAGCTCGGTCGAAGAGGATGGCCATCCCCAAATAGAGTCGAACCAGTCTTCGGTCAAGGGTATACGAGTAGTTGCATTCCCTGCTAGAACCTCCAAACAGACAAGCTCCCATAATCTTAAAAAAAAAAAAATTGAGGGAGCCGGAGCGGTAGCCCAGCGGTAGGGCGCTTGCCTTGCATGCGGCCAGCCCATGCCAGATTAGGTTCAAACCCAGGCATCCCATATGGTCCCCCGAGCACCACCAGGAGTGATTCCTGAGTGCAGAGCCAGGAGAAACCCCTGAGCATTGCTGGGTGTGACCCAAAAAAGCAAAAAAAAAAAAAAAAAAAAATTGGGGGTGTCTCCCAAGCAACATTCAGGGGCTAAGGGGATGGCCTAGCAATATTCAGGCGGCAGTACTCAGCCCACCAAGCTGAATGGCTCAGTGCTCATTCCAAAGATGTGCTGGGCCCTGCAGAGCTCAGGGACATGAGGCCGCCCAGGTAGTGTGGAAGGCCTCGTGTACCTGGGTGCATACTTGGGACTTGACACATACAAAGTGTGCACCCCCTGACCACCAGCCTGTTCCCCATACCTCAGAGAGGAAAGCCTCACACCATCACGGCAAAACTGTCCTGCTAAGAAATGGTCACTGGACATCACTACTGACCAAATGAGACTCTCCGGTTCCCCAGTTTCCTCATCCATCCTCTATTTGGTTGTTCCAGGACCCTACCCAGCTGAGATACCAATGGTAACTTAAGTAATTCTTTGCAACAGGGAAATAAGTTTTTGTTTAGCTTTGTTTATTTTTATTTTATTTTATTTTTTTTTTTTTTTTGCCTTTTTTGGGTCACACCCGGCAATGCTCAGGGGCTACTCCTGGCTCTGCACTCAGGAATTACTCCTGGCGGTGCTCCAGGGACCATATGGGATGCCGGAGATCGAACCCAGGCCAGCAGAGGCCTGCCGCGTGCAAGGCAAACGCCCTACCCGCTGGGCTATCGCGCCTGGCCCTGTTTAGCTTTGTTTAGTATCCCGCCCACATGGCAGAGCCTGGCAAGCTACCCAAGCAGTATCTGATATGCCAAAAACAGTAACAACATTATACCTCATTCCCATGACCTGAACGAATGGTTTGAGGCTCTTTGTGTTCCCGAGTGAGCAGATGCCCTTGGGCTACACTAGCACTCAACAGGGATGAATGGAGACATTACTGGCGCCCGATCAAGCATATCAATGAACAATGGGAAAAACAAATGATACAAGTAATTTCTTTTGAGGCCACACCCAATGGTGCCCAGAGTTTACTCCTGGCTCTTCACTCAACCGTGGTTCTCAACCCTATATGACACCAGTAAAAAGATTGACCAGTGAAAAGATTGACAGCCACTGCTCGGAGGCCGGAGACAGGACAGGAGCTAAAGAGGTTGCCCAGCATTCTGCTCACTCTGTTGGAATCCCAGGGACCACCAGGGACGACAGCAAGCACCAGGGTCACTCCTGGGGCACAGAGGCAACAATATCCTGTCATTGCTGCAAGTGGCCCCTAAAAAACAAAACCAGCTAAAACACTGAAACCAAACAAAATAACCCCCACCCCTTCTGTTCTCTAGTTTCCAATGTGACCCCAGCCACCGCCTCCCACCCTGGGGAAGGGCCAGTGTGGAGAGAACAGAGACACGGAGCCTCCAGGGGGCTCCTGCAGCAATACCTGCCCCTAGAGGGCTCCGGTCTGCACAGGTGAAGAATACGGCCATGGCTCCAGAACAAAGGTAAGGACCCGCTATCCTAAAACCCAGTAATGTTACAAGCATCTTGCTGGGGCACCCAGCCATGTGCTCAATGGCAGAGCCCCGGCAGGTGTGAGGCACTGAGCTGAGCCCTGGCACTTCCCCCACATCAACAAGTGTGCTCTGCACCGTGCTGTGACCCCCCGCCCGCCCCGCCCTCTCGCTGGGCCACAGAATGTCTGACATACCCCCCGCCCCCGTGCATTCTGAAACCACATGTGGGATCCTTGGAAACTACCACTATAGACACCAACACAAAAAGAAAGAAATGAAAATTTTCTAGCTGAAGAAAGACGAAACAAGGGCCAAAGAGATAGTACAGTGGGTAGCACATTTTGCCAGCATGCAGCTAATGTGGGTGATCAGCAGCACTTCATATGGCCCCCTGGGCACTGCAGGGGTGATTCCTAAGCACCGCTGAGGCCAAAAAATAAAACAAATAAAAACAGTCCACTTGTAGCCGAATCAGGGTCCCACAGTGTTCCACACCCGAGTGCCCATTCACCAGAGTCTGGCAAGGCTTCCAAACCAGCTCCAGGGCCGTGGAGAGTGCTCAGAGGGGCATGCAGGAGTCCTGGGCTCATCCTCAACACCGCGTGACTTCCCCCGAGCACTGCAGCAGGGACCCCTGAGCACTGGATGATCTCCCCAAAACCAAATCGAAAAGCTAAGCCCTTTTCAATGGCTTGGCTTTGGAATTCTACAGCAAGCACCACGGGTCCCTCCTTGCAGCATCTGTACTCTCCCCATCAGAGACGGTACTGACTTGCCAACACGCAATGACAGAGAAAGAAAACAAAGTGCATTAGCACCCGAGGATGTTCCAAACTCCCAGGAGCCTTCTGCCAGTGGCATGCGCGACATTTGCTTATAAAACTTGTACTGTTACATGTATAAGTTTAATATAGGGTTTAAGCATTATTTAACGGCCTAGGATGCCCAATAAAAGCTTCTTTGAAGGTGAGCCTACAGAAAATTATTCCACTTGAACATGATGAGTCACAACCACATTCCTGGGCCCATTCTCTCATGCGTCATGACAGCACTGAATGGCCCAGTGCTCATTCCAAAGATGTGCTGGGCCCTGCAGTGCTAAACCCCAGCGCCGCAGGCAGGATCAGGAGGGCAGCAGGGCTGTTGGCCACATTCCCCTGTCCAGCAGGAAGATAACTACGGGCACAAAGAGTTCTGCTCAAAGTCAGCAGACTGCCTGGTCTGAAGATTGTCCTGGGGGGCATTTCCACTGCAGCGAGAGAACCACGAAAAACCTTGTGTCCCCTGTTGGCCCCTGCAGTTCCCGAACACTGGCGCCCCCTCCACGGAGCCCACTCTAAAAAGCATGGGATTCAATGGGGCAGGAGCGATAGCCCAGCGGGTAGGGCGTTTGCCTTGCACGCGGCCGGCCCATGCTGGCCCGGGTTCCAACCCCCGGCATCCCATATGGTCCCCCCGAGCACCACCAGGAGTGATTCCTGAGTGTAGAGCCAGGAGAAACCCCTGAGCATTGCCAGGTGTGACCCAAAAAAGCAAAAATAAATAAATAAATAAATAAAAAAAAAATAAATAAATAAAAGCATGGGATTCAAGTCCCGACTGGGTTAGCAGGGTCCACCAAGGAAGCAGCTGAGTTGAGCAACAATAAACAGCGGCTCAAAAGTGCACATTACTTAAAGGGAGGTACTGGGACTGAGCCAGGATTGGCCTCAGCTCCTGTACGATCTCTCTGGCCCACTGTGTACCTTCTCTTATGAGTGAAAGTGGTTCCCGTTACCTTAGACAGCCCACATTCCGGGGGCCGAGGTGATAGTCCAGCAGAGAGGGCATTTGCTTTGCACGCACTCAACCCAGCTTCAATTCCCAACATCCCATACGGCCCCGAGCACCGCCAGGAGTAATTCCTAAGTACTCAGCCAGGAATAACTTCTGAGCATCGCCAGGTGTGACCCCCAAAAAAGAAAGAAAGAACGAGAAAAAAGCCCACATTTGTTAGCACTTTGAATTGGAAAAACAGGCTGAGGATGTAAATGTAACTCAGTGGTGTAGCACATACTTGCCATATATGTGGCGCTGGGTCCAATCCCTGCCAAACACTACCCCCTTAACCCCTCTACCACAGAAGCTCAGCAGACAAACGACCTTAATGAAGTGGTCTAAGGTTGTCTGGACAAACAGGAAAAGGACAATTTCAGGAAATCTGCTTTTGGGACTCTGAGCACCTTCCATTACGGAGACCTTCTACACAGAGCTGTTCTTTTTTTTTTTTTTTTGCTTTTTGGGTCACACCCGGCAATGCTCAGGGGTTACTCCTGGCTCTGCACTCAGGAATCACTCCTGGCGGTGCTCGGGGACCATATGGGACGCCGGGATCGAACCCGGGCAGGCACAGGCTGGCTGCGTGCAAGGCAAACGCCCTACCCGCTGGGCTATCGCTCCGCCCCCACAGAGCTGTTCTGACACAGGGGGGGGAGTCAGAGCCAGAGAGAGAGCTCAGTGTTTTACAAGTGTGAGGCCCAGGTTCCATCCCTAGATCTGTATGGCTCCCCCTGCCAGGATCTTCTGGAGCAAGCCCTGAGCAATGAGCTGGGAATCGCCCCTGAGCACAAATGGTATGACACGCCCCAGAGCAAAAAAGGAGAAAAAGGAAAGAAAAGAAAACCAGAATCAGTCACCTGGAACATAATTATCAACGGGTATGCAGCACGTTGAAGAAACAGGATAGTTTTCGGGGTTTTACAATCTGTTCTTCATCAGTCTGGTCTTGGTCCTAATTTTTTTTCTTTTTTTTGGGGGCTACAACTGGTTGTGCTAAGGAGTTACTCCTCACTCTGCACTCAGGGATCACTCCCGGTGGTGCACGGGGACCATATGGGATGCTGGGAGTCAAACTCAGGCCCGCTGCATACAAAGCAAGAGCCCTACCCGCTGTACTATGGCTCTGCCCCAATTCTAACGTTTCGCAAAGACCTCTGCCCTTGAAGATCTGAGTTGCTCACTGAGGAGTACAAGTAGATGAAATCACCAAAGTAAGAAGAAATGGGCAGTAGCATCCAGAGCACGCCTGCATTTGATGGCTGAGAGGGGGAGGAAGGAGAGGAGAGGAAGAACAGGAGGAAACCAGCTTACCAAGGCAACTCTTCCAGCTGAAAAAATCCATCGCTGGTGATTCCCAGGCTGGCCCTAGGCAGGAAAAGACAAAGGAGACGGATCACAGGGCCGCGTCACGGATACACACTGCCACGACAAGTTTTGCCGGTCTGTACTTGGGAGCTGTCAATCACGTGTCTGAGTCAATTTTGTTTTCTCCGGAAAGAGGCGCAGCCCAAACGCTCCTCAGCTCTCTGGAACACACTCAGCGGCTCTGGGGGCTTTGCCCGTCCCCCCTCCCGCCCCACTTCCCTTGGCTGAGGCCTCTCTCCTCTCCTTCACTCTCCAAAGCTTCCCCTTCATTGTTCCAACACATCTTTCTGGGTTTCTTCTCCCCAGGTCCAGGCCCATTTTTCTAACCTTTGCTATCCAGTTCCATTTTGCTTCAAGCTCAGTATATTTAAAATAAAACTTTTTTCTTTGGTTTTTGAGCCACATGGGGTGGTGCTCGGGTTTAGTCCTGGCAGGGCTCGGGGACTTTGCCGGGATTGACGGGTCTGCCATGTGCAAGGCAAACACCTTGTATGCTGTTCCATCGCTCGAATCCTTTTGATTGCTTCTTTCTGTACTTTTCTATGTTCTATCAGTTCTCGAAACTCTTACTACATTTGGCCAAAGTCAAGACACTGACTGAAGGGCGTGTACAGTGCTGGGGTGATACCTTAAGTGGCAGAGCATATGCCTGGTTGTCTGAGACCCCCAGTTCCATCCCTGAAACTGCACTGTTCTCCAGCACCACTGTGTAAAAAACTAACAGGAGCTTTGCAGCATGGGTCACAGCCCTCGTGGCCCCTGAGCACTGCTGGGGTGTCCCAGAAATCCTCGGCACTGCAAGCAGCACCATCTACTCTGGCCGCACATCCAAAACACTGGCCTGGTTGGCTGAGAATTGCCCGGAAGGCCCCCAAAATAAATAAGGGGCTTAGGGCCAGGAAGGTAGTCCAGGTCAGAGAAGGCATTTTGCATGCAGGAGTCCTGGGTTCAATCCCTAGCAACACCAGTCCCCTATCACCAACAGGAGTGACCCCAGAGCACCACCAGATGTTGTCCCGAAACTACTGGAAATAGATCATTTCTATCTTGGTTGGTTTGGGGCAACACCCAGAGGTGCTCAGGGCTTACTGATGGCTGTGCACTCCAGGGCAGGAGACCAAACAGAGTGCTGGGGATTGAACACTGGTTAGTTGCATGCAAGGCAAGTGCCTTGCCCTCTGTACTATCACTGTTATACATGATTTTTTTTTTGGATCACACCCGGCAATGCTCAAGGATTCCTCCTGGCTCTGTACTCAGGAATTACTCCTGGTGGTGCTCGGGAAGACCATATGGGATGCCGGGGATTGAACCCGGGTTGGCCATGTGCAAGGCCAATGCCCTACCTGCTATGCTATAGCTCCGCCCCCAACAGATGAATTTTTAAAACTGAAAAACTGGGACCAGAGCAATAGTACAGTGGATAATGCACCTGCCTTCCACATGGCCTACTCAGGTTTGGTCCCTGACACCCCATCTGGTTCCCCAAGTCCACCAGGAGTGACCCCTGAGTGCAAAAGCTGTGAATAAGCACTGAGCACAGCCAGATGTGGCCCCAAAACCTAAACCAATTTTAAAAATGGAAAAACTGGAATAAGGGGACATTGGTGGTGGGAATAGGGCACTGGTGGAGGGATGGGTGCTGAAACACTGTATGACCAAAACCCAGTCATGAACATCTTTGTAATGGTATATCTCACAGTGGTAAAATAAAAAAATTTTAAATAAAATGGAAAAAATAAAATAAGGAAGGCAATCCATGGTAGATATAGCTGTGTAAAGTATGCTCACCATTCTCCAAGGCTTTATAACCTAGTGGGAGAGAAAGGCCTGGGTGGTGTTTCTTTGAGGGAAGACTATTTGGTCAGGATCAACCCTGGGTGTATAAGACACAATGGGAGGAGGTACAACTCTCTCAGCCTCCTCACTGCCTGAGGTTCTCTAACTCTTTAGATGGGAAAAAAATAGGCATACTAAGAGGATTAATCAAGTGACAGGTTTCTTTCCCTCAGTCAAAACAGTAAACAGAGCCCTTGACACAGGGAGATGATTTGAAGGGCTGAGAGTATGTGGGTTCAATGAGCATGTGAGAGCCCTGAGTTCAATCCCCAACACCACACAGTCCCTGAGCACTGCTCAAGTGACCAGGTGTGGTGCACTTACTACACACACATTCAGCACAGATATACTCACATACATGCACATATGTGAGTATATCTGTATGCTTGCAATATACACTCACACTCATATACTCAGTCATACATGCACACATGTTCACACATTTATACTCACGTTTATACACTCATTCACATATATATTCACATACATGCACAAACATATTCTCACATTCATATACTCACATTCACATACATGTACACATGTTCACACACATTCATACACTCACACATTCAAACACACTGACATACTCGCATACATGCACACACATACACTCACACTTATATATTCACATTCACATACATGCACACAACATTCATACACTCACACATTCAAACACACTGACATATATACTCACATACATGCACACACATACACTCAAACTTATATACTCACATTCACATACATGCACACATGTTCACACACATTCATACACTCACACATTCAAACACACTGACATATATACTCACATACATGCACACACATACACTCCACATTTATATACTCACATTCACATACATGCACACATGTTCACACACATTCATATTCTCACATTCACACATATTTGCACCCACACTCACACTCTGCAGTTACGCGTACTCGCTGCCTCTGCCCACGATGAGGTACCGCCGAGGACATTCAGGTCGTGGGTCCTCTCTGAGAGACACTTCGGCCCATTGGAACCCGGGAAAGGCTCACGAGCCAACACAACAACAGCAAATCCCTTCAGGCCTTCATGAACCACCTCTGCCTCAGGGAGACTCACCAGGGATCTGGCTCTCCTGTGGCAGAGAGGGCACCCCGCCTGTGGCAATCAGGATGTGTGGAGCAGTGTACTTGATCCCGTTGACCTCGATCGCCGGCCTGGGATCGTTGGTGAAGGCTGCGTGGCCGCGAATGATATCTATATGGTCCTGGAGGATGGGGAGAACATTAGCCTGGTCTGAAGGAAGAAAGGAATCGAGCCTTGCATGTGGCAGGTCCCGGGTTTGATCCTGGGCAACACACACACAATGAAAGGAGGGCTGAAGAAAGTGTGGGGGAGTATGTGCCTGGAATGCACGGGGCCCTTAATTCAATGCCCAGCACCACATGGACCCTGAGCACCAGCTAGGCCTGTGCAGCTGCCCTACATGCCTGGTCAGGAGAGCCCTGGGCCCAAGCACAGGAAAGTACGGAGAGGGGAAGGAGGGGAACATGGCAAGCGGAGTGGAAAGGAGAGCGGAGAAGGAACAGGAAGAAACTGTTGCAGCTTCTCGGAGCTTCCACTGCTCTACTGAGGAGTTTGATTTTTGGCTTGCTCATGCCAAGATAAGTTCTTTTCTGTTACTCTATAGAGCCGTCTGCTGCAGCTCAGTCTGTCCAAAAAGATGTTTCCAGGGGCCGGAGCAATAGCCCAGCGGGTAGGGCGTTTGCCTTGCATCGGCCGGCCCGGGTTCGATCCCCGGCATCCCATATGGTCCCCCCGAGCACTGCCAGGAGTAATTCCTGAGTGCAGAGTCAGGAGAAACCCCTGACCATTGCCGGGTGTGACCCAAAAAGCAAAAAAAAAAAAAAAAAAAAAAATGTTTCCCAGGCAGCAAGGACCATTTCCTAAGGGTTGGAAAGCACGGAACTGCATGTGGGAGCCCCAAGTCTGATCCCCGGTACACGGTCCCCTTGGCTCTGTGGGGGCAATCACCTGAGCACCAACCCAGAGCAGCACCAGGTGCGGACCTAAGGCAAGCAAGCAAACAAGATTTTAAAAAGAGATTGCGTCTTCGAGGGCCAGGAGGACAAATTCATGGTAGGAAGCTTGCCAAAAAGCTGCAGGGGAGGGCAGTTAGGACAGAGACGGGACCTCTATGACAACGATAACTGGGAAAGATCACTCAGGACAAGAACT